>JARHVA010000191.1:3492500-3552500 GCA_037957365.1 Torreya grandis
GAATTATAGAGCAAAATATATGACCTCTAAAAGTTTGGACTACACATCATTTATTTTCAAAAAAAAATTATAAGATATACATGAACATAAGAGGGTCCAAAAATTTATAAAAATGTCTCTAAATATATATATCTCTATATGGTTGAATTTTAATTTCTAAGATAGTCATTTCAACATAAACAAGAGGTCCAACAAAGTTAGAAATAAAATGTTATGGCATCCAAAATTTTGGACTACACATCATTTATTTTCATAACTTTTTAAAGGCCATATGTGAATATATGAAGGTCTAAAAATTACGTAAAACATATATCAATGTATATATCTATTTATGGTATAATTTTACTTTTCGTGACATTCATTTTATATCAAATGATAGTTTAAATAGAGTTACTGATCAAAATTTATAGCCTCCAAAAGTTTGGACTCTCCATCATTTGTTTATAAAAATATTTAGAGGCTATATGTGACCATATAAAGTTCTAAAAAAATCCATAAATGAAGAGAGATATTTATATCTATTTTTTTTTATATGTTCATTTTGAGGCAAATGAGAGCTCAAATGGAGTTACAAATTAAAAGTTATGGCCTCTAGAATATTAGATTCCACATCATTTATTTTTTATACTTTTTAGAGGACATACATGATAATATAAGGGTATAAAAGTTATAAAAAAATCCATAAATGGATAAATCTATTTATGGATTAATTGTAATTTTTTATATGGTTATTTTGGTGCAAATGAGATCTCAAATAGAGTTATAGATCAAAAGTTATTGTCTCTAGAATTTTGGACTCTATATAATTTATTTTCATAATTTTTTAGAGATCATACATAACCATATAAGATTATAAAAATTTATTAGTAAAATACATAAATATATAGAGATATATATGGATTAATTTTAATTTCCAAGAGGATAATTTTATTTCAAACTAGATCTCAAATATATTTACGAATCAAAATTTATGACCTCTAGAAGATTGGACTACACATCATTTATTTTCAAAAAACTTTGGAGGCCATACATGACTTTATTTGACTAAAACTTCTAAAAATATTCATAAATACATAGAGGTATTCATGGATAAATTTTAATTTTGGAGATGGTCATTTTGGTGCAAATGAAAGATCAAGTGGTGTTTCGGATAAAAAGTTATGGCCTTTATAAGTTTGGACTCTGCATCATTTATTTTTATAACTTTTTAGAGGAAATAAATGACCATTTTAGGGTCATAAAAGTTTTGAAAACATCCCTAAATGGAGAGAGTTTCTTATGGATAAATTATAAGTTTTGAGATGGTTTTTTTGGTGTAAATGAGAGATCAAATAGAGTTATGGATTGGAAGTTATGGCCTCCAAAATTTTGGACTGTGTATCATTTGTTTTTCAAAACATTTTAGAGGCCATACATGACCATGTGAGGGTCCTAAAAGTTATAAAAACATTACTAAATGGATATATCTATTTATGGCTACATTTTACTCTTTGAGATATTCTTTTTTCTGAAAATGAGAGCTGAAATAGAGTTACATACCAAAAGTTATGGCCTTCAAAATTTCTAAACTATTAAATCATAATTTACTTTCAATTTTTCTTAGAATCTATACATGACCATATAAGGGTCATAAAAGTTCTAAAACCACTCCTAAATGGATATAGCTATTTATGGCTAAATTTTACTTTTATAGACACTCATTTTGGCATAAATGAGAGCTCAAACAAAGTTATGGATCATAAGTTATGGCCTTTAGAAATTTCAATTCTACATAATTTATTTTCTTAATTTTTTAGAGGTCATACGTGTTTATATGAGGGTCATAAAAGCAATAAAATCATCGCTAAATGGATATATTTGTTTATGTATAAATTATAAGATGATGGTTTTGTGTAAGAAAAAGCTCAAATGAAGTTACAGATCAAATGTTATGGCCTCCATAAGTTTGGAATATGCAACATTTAATTTTATAATTTTTTGGAAGCCATACATGACCATATAATGGTACAAATATATCTAAAAACATATCTAAATAGATATAACTCTATATGGTTGAATTTTTCTTTTTGAGATAGTCACTATTACACAAATTAGAGCTCAAACAAAGTTACAAATCAAAAGTTATGGCCTCCAAAAGTTTGTACTCCACATTATTTGTTTTAAAAACATTCCTAAATGGATATATCTATTTATTACTAGATTGAATTTTCTAAGATGGTCATTTTGGCATGAAATATAGATAAAATGAAGTTACATATCAATAGTTATACCCCCCAAATTTTGGACTCTGCATCATTTATTTTCAAAAAACTTTAGAGGCCATACATGATGATCTAAGGGTCATAAAAGTTATAAAAATTTCCCAAAGTAAATTTATCTATTTATGGTTGAGTTTTACTTTCCAAGATAGTTATTTTGGAATAAACAAGAGTTCAAATAGAGTTATGGTTCAAAAGTTATGTCATCCATAAATTTAAACTCTACATCATTTATTTTATTAACTTTTTAAAGGTCATACATGACCATATGAGGGTACTAAAATTTATAAAAACATTCCTAAATGGATAAAGTTATTTATGGCTGAATTGTACTTTCTAAGATGATTGTTTTGGTGTAAATGAGAGCTCAAATGGAATTACAATACGATACAATACCATGTGTAATTTTTTTGGTGTAAGTTTAGATTCTTTGTCATTTGTTTTTGAAAACTTTTCAAAAGCAATACAATACCATGTGAGGGTCCCAAAAGTTCTAAAAAATATCCCAAAATGGATAGAGATGTTAATGGTTGAATTTTAATTTTTGAGATACTTATTTCAACATAAAATAGAGGTTATTGATATTTTTCCAAAAAATATCATTATATCTAATAACCTAAGGGAGACCCCCTTTGTTTTTTAAAAAATCCCCTAAAAATCACCTAAAAATTCATAAGATTAATTTTTTCCCTTTGAAATGTGGAATCCAGAACTTTTTTCCCTTTGAATTGTGGAATCTAGAACTCTAGCTACAATTTACAAGTTGTAAATTGCTTCACAAGTTCAAGATCCCATAGAGCAACCACCTTCATAAATTATAGAATCCAAAACTTAGCATGCATTTTACAAGTTGTGAAACTTGAAAAATGCATGACAAGCTCCATATCCCTCAAAACTAAATCCCCCCTCACGTGGGATCTGAAACCCAAAGCATAATTTACAACTTACAAATTGCATTTGGGGTTCTGCCTTCTACCAAACATTGAACCATGGGATCTGAAACCCCATGAGAAATTTAGAAGTTTGAAAACTTGTAAATTATTTGGTGAGTTCCACATTATTCCAATCATTCAAACCACAAGATCTATAACCCCTAATCAATTTGTAGGTTTGCAAACTTAAAAATTATTTGATGGGTTCTACCTCTTGAGAATCAAGCCTTTTAACCATGGTGGAATTTGAAACTACTTTTTTCACCCCAAGGTTTTTCCACCAACCTCCATTAAATAAAATTAATTATAGGGATTTATATAGAAATTAAGAAATTTGGGGAATTGTTTATCATTTTTTAAATTTCTAAGTGTGTTTTTTAATCTTTGACAATGACTTTGACATCATCTAACCCTTGAGCCACATGCCAAGAAAGTACCTATAAGATTGATCCATGACTAAAAAAATGACTTCCACATCATTATCACTTTCACATGGTAATTTCTTTATGTTTTTCACCATTGTTCTTGTAATTTAAATCTTTATGTACATTCTCACAAAGTTATTTTCCAAATTGGGGTTTTATTAAGTTGTCTGGTTTAAGGTTTCATTTGAGTTGTCAATAAAAACAATACAAGGTTGAAGTTTTTTATTTTTTAAAAATATATAAATGTAGTCTTAGCTTTTCTAAAGTCTTTGTAGGGTTTTTCAAGGTTTGTTCTAGAGAATTTCATCACTAAAACCTAGTTTTCCATTTAAGGATTCACATTCAAATCTAGGGCATTTTCATTGATCCAAAAGAATATTCCTAAGCATATCCCACTTTCAAACCAATGAATATTCCCTGTAGATACCTTTAAGGTCCCCATAGACATTGGACTTTCCTCAAACATGTTAGATCCCCATAGGTTTTACCACTGTCTAAAGCACCTTCGATCCTCATAATATTCTAAGTCTTCATGAACATTGAACCTATTTCAAACATCTCCCATCCCCACAAGAATACACATTACTAAAGATACCTCCCATCTCCATCAAAAATTATAACTGCTTTAAACACCTATAATCACTGCTAGCTTTCATAGTTGGTTTCTCACAAGTAATAAATCTAGGCTCTATGCCTCCAAAGGAAATGAAGTTCAAATCAAAAGGCCTTGGAGTGAATCCTAGTTTATAGTCTAATACCTGATTTAGGTCACATTGACCTAAGAGACTTTTATACTAGAATAGATGTAGATTTTAAGAATGATTGGGTCTAGAGTATTTATGACTTTGGATTACCATAAGTTAAAAGATTTCCATTATCTATCCAAAGTCCTAATTTGGTGCTCATAATAGACCAAAAATATGATCTTAATAGAAGATAAGTCTTAAATCAACAAGGAGAAAGGATTTTAAATCTAGACACTATCTACATTGATTCAATATTTGTAATCCCAAAATTTGAGAGTTGTTTTGATATAAATCCACAAACATCCACATAACTATTTGAAGATAGAAGAGATGGGTGTCAGAAGATGATCAATAGATAATGGATTAAGTCCCCCAAGGCTTCTTCCACTAGACTACTAAATACCATGTATAGGCTCAATTTCATTGATGAGGTGGCAGATATTATAATATTGTTACATAGAATCATTGGTAGTCATGATGCTAAGAGCTTCCAAGAATGGATGTATCAATACATCTAGGTCATCTGATAAAATGTCTAATACATTCACTAGGATCAAATAATAAGTGATTCCCTCCATAAGAAATTTTTGGAGGTTTAAACAATAGGAAAGTTTTATATGACTTCTTACTTTGTCTACATTTTGACTAAATGGAGATCTTTCCCAAGCCTCAACATAGTTCCTAGAGAAATTAATAGAGTATCTAACTACTATCCTAACCTCACATTGAAGGCTAGTAGATAAAATTTTAGGAGGGTAAATGATGTTTTCATCTATTGTATCATTACCATGTTTGACAAGGAACAAGGGAGAACAAGGTTCTCATTAGCAGTAATTGAAGAGATTAGCAAATGGTGTTGATACTTCATTCAGTTCCCCACCTATTCTTATATTAGAGTAGTGGGTTTTAGTGATTTCCCATAAAACCTTCTTAGATATGTTAGTGATAAATGGGCACTGATGTAGTTATTCATGCAACTTGTATAGACCCATAAGCTCATTTATAATAGGCACAAGGTGAGAATTCATTTCTAAATTTCTATTGATAGATACACATGTCCCTCCTCCTCAAGGATAAATGTGTTGAAACTAAAATGTGCCAAATGACTTTAAATATCTTAGAGTCTAGGCCATTTTTTGATGTCTATAGGAATATTGCTAGCATACTAACACTTGTAAGATATTCTCTAATTCCATATTATGAATATTATTGGGAGGACTATGAGGATGAGGAGAGGGATAGAATGAGGGATTATTCTAGAATGACCCTAGAATAGATCAAGGATTATGATTTGGCACTAGTCCCTAATGACTTGGTGGATGATGGATCCAATTTATTATACAAAAATCATTACACAACCCTTACCACCAATAAGGTGGTCAGTTCTTGAGTACTTTGCTTTATTTTATAGAACAATAGGTGTGATTAATAGAATAATCAGTTTGTTGAGGAGCAAGGGAGTGTAGGTAACAAGAGAAATAATAGGGGTCAGAGAAAAGATTTTAAAGCTTAAGGTAGAGGGTATTATTCCATCAGAATAAGGTCCAAATGGAATAGTAGGTGAAACATCAAAAGATTCAAAGAAAAAGAAGAATACTAAGGCTAAGAAAGGGGAATAAAATATGGATGAAGTAGTTATAGAACAACTAATTAACCTTTCATCTAAAGATGCAGTAACATAAAAATCTCCCATAGCTTCAACCCCCACATTTTTAATATGAAAACCCCCATTTCCATTATTATCCCTCATCTTAACTACATTATTCTAGAGGGTTTAACACTTCCACCTCTAGTTTCCATTCCACCTCTTATCTCCATTTCCCCTACATCTACAATTTACACTTCACCTACCATTCCAACTATATTTCCTACCATAATAAGTCAAATCTAAGTGAGTCAATTAGACACGTAGGGTCCCTTGACAATGCCTTCTCAATTTTCTACTCCACTTTCCCTTCCTCCAATTTCACCTTCCCATTTAATTTCACTCCCTCTTTCTATTCCATTTATAATTCCTTCCATTTCATCACCATTAATTTCTAACACCACTCAGTAGTACAAAGCCAAAAATTTAGTCATCCTAACTTTAATCTTGTAGGCCACCCCCATTCCTAGGGTAAGTACTATTTCACTTTCATACCCACTCACCTTCCTTACATAGCCAACCCTAAGTGGTCCCACACATCTTATTGATTTGTTTAATGATTTTGCTTCCACTATCTCACTTGTTCCCAAATTCACACTTGATATGGCTATCCCATCTTCTAAACTTTTAATAGAAATAGGCATTCAATCTACCTCCACCTCTTCCACTTCCACTATTTTCACATTAACTTTAATTGAGATTGGAGAGACCTAGGTCCTTGATGTAAATATATATTTGAAATATATTATTGGGGTTAAAATTTCAAAAATAATTCTTAAACATCAATAACAACATCTACACAAGAGTCTACAATTGTCAGAATGTCTACCAGTGTAGCAACATTAGTTGTTGATTCATTGGTGATGGTGTCTAAGCAACTAGATGCTACCCCCAACTGGCTAGAACAATCAATTGGGAAAAAGAGAAAACAAATGATTGATCCCAACATACTAGACTTTGGTTGATTAGAGATCAAGAAGAAGTACAAACCTGCTCCTTGAAACTTTTCTAGAATATTCATTGATGACAAAGGGGGGATGTATGTTGAAATTGTGGTATCCCCACTATAAAAATCAAAGAAAGATATTATGGTGGGAGATTATGAAATTTCTAAAAGCCACCTTGGATGACTAACAAGAGAGGGGTTAAAACATGATGTGAAATATAAAATCAACTCTCTATTTGAAACCATTGATCATGATAAAGCCACCAAGGATGAATTAAAGAGAAAAGTGGATTAGCTCACAACATCATTGAACTAGTTTATAAAGCCTAATAAATAATCAGACCAACCACAATCAGTGTAACTATTCAGTTAGATTTTAGATCAAGATTTCATTTATTTGGTCCAAGATATGGATCATATGGGAAGGGATATGAAAGAGTGGTAAAAGGAAATCATTTCTAAGGGTTATAAGGTTATTCCTACAATAATGGACCAATATGAAATAATTAGAGAGAACAAAAATATACTAAAATAATAAGTTAATAAATATTAAGGAGAGATTTACACTTTGAGCTTATATTATCTAAAATTTATGGTTGTAGGTTCAATTGATGTGGATATTATTATTGCCAAGAAGATACTAAATAATGATGTTGAGAATGAGAAGTTACATAGAATATCTCAATTTCAAATAAGGATACTTACAGAATTTGCTCACCAAGCCAAAGTGGTGTGTATGATTTAACAATTTTGGGAATATTAAAGTTTTATTCCTAATTTATTTAAGGGTCTAAGTTGACTAAATTAGTAAATAATATTTTAATGATTTGACTACTGATTTGGATATTTTAATTGTATTTTTAACCTTTCTATAAATAATAATAAATATGGAGAAAATAATACTTAAATGAAACTAGGATGAAACAACTAAGATAAGGTCTATAATTCATTGTACAAATCATGTAGGATAGTGTCACAAATCATGATATGGATTTCATTTTGTGAAAGGATAGGAGCACAAAAATAGGACACCCTTAGGTTCAGTGTTATAGTCCTTTTCTACCATTATTGTTCAAACTACTCATATAGACCTAAGTTTTGGGGGTTTTATTTGTTGTCCTTAATGAGCCTTCTTGTAAAATATTGACTACTCAAGGTCTTTGAAAATCCTTGTAGAGCTAATTTAATCTTAAAACCCTAGACTTTATTTTGATTTGATAAAATTTGAGAAATAAGAGGAGTTAGTGTGTGTAAGATGCACTAAACATGTATCTACACCCCTTGTCTGGGCATGATGCCTACATACCAATACTCTAAAGAGGGAGCAAGCTAAATGTAGTTTTCCCATTGAATGTGATTTATGAAATAGTGTTATGTGGATGCAAAAATGCTAAAATGGGCTATTTGAGGTGGCTAGGGAATAGTGTGAGGATTTGGATATGCTTGTAACTGTATTGGATGGCTGTATGTAAAGAAAAGGGAGGTTTGCCTTAGTGGTCTTACTTATATTCTTATTTGTTTTGTAATATTTTCCAACCTCGTATAAATGAACTTTGAATGGGATTTTATATAATCTATTTGTCATGGGTTGAATATATTTGCACTAGGATAATAAGATGAAGGATATGAACTAAAAAAGAATGATTGTTGAAGCTAAAATATAATTTGATAGGAGCACCAAAATTGAACACTACATAGGGTCTGACACTATAGTCCAAATTGGGTGCTATTATCCTATAGGTGTGGGACTTAGGGGATGGAATTAGCATAAGAAATATAGCCTAGCTAAGTTAGAATCAAGTTTTGAAAGTCCATTGATGACTAGGAATAAGCAAAAAAGTATCTAGAAGGGTTATGAGAGCATGCAAGAGTGACCTATGGATTAGGTATCACAAAACACACTCAAGCTATCAATTTTGACATTTTATATGACTACATTTGGCCCTCGTTTATTCTATTGATGAAACAAAGTGAAATACTAGGATAAAGGAAAAATAGAAAAAATACCTAAACTTACCTGTAAGGGTGAAGCTTATGAAGCTGTGTGATGTTAGGTGTGTATAGAGAGAGCATATTGTGAAGTGTAAATCTATAAGAGAAAACAAAGATTAGATCAATTTTTACTATATATGATATCTCTAAAATAAGAATGTATAAATTTGGTTAAGAGAGAGGAAGAGGAAGGAACAAATACACCTCACTGAGTATGCGAACCAATACAAAACTTGTTGTGATACCAAGTGATGTTGGGTATGTACTGAATGATGTTATACCAAGAGTAATATTTTGAATGGATCTGAGTACTCAATTCTTTGAGAGTGGCTCAAGAATGTAAAGGATCACCTTTGGTTCCATCATCACCCACTAAATGAAGCTATGTGATCATCCATGTGTTAATCAATGTTTAAATTATGTGTCATGTCCAATACCTCTGAGTAGGTGGCTCAAGAATACAAAGGCTAGCTAGTCCTTTGGCTCCATCATAACCCCATGAAGTGAAGCTATAGACTAATACTAGTATGAATGTGTGTTGTATGAGATGGCTCATGAAGCCCATGAATGCTCTATAATTCGATAATGTGGCATTGATAGCCAAATGTGTGTTAGAAACTAGGCCACTCTTGGCCACTTGAAAAAGGTGGATATTAAGCTTATATGAAATCCACTCTAAAATTGGGATATAGGATTATGTGGAAGCCACTCAAGAATTATGCCAACCACCTATAGATTGAATAAGGCACGTAACTACTAAAAATGCTTGGGTAATGCCATAAACTATAAATAAGAGAAAGTAACTGTGCCATGTAATTTACCCCCAAAAACTAGTGTTTGTAACATGGATTCTAATTTGGAATTTATAATAACTACCATATTTAAAACTAGAAGTGAGAGCCATCATGTCATGCATGATACCCCTTATATCTGAATTCTTTAAGAAAAACTATACTAAAACTACTGAATCTCGACTGATTTATATGTGACAAAATTGTAGTTGAGCTAACCTTTCTATCTATTTCTTAAAAATATACATTTTTGTTATTTGGATAGGAGTTACAAAATAAGACACCCTATTATCCAACACTATAGTCCAATCTTGGTGCTCTTATCCTGTGTTGATTTTGATGACTATTTTGTAATTATGACTATCTACCTAGTCTATTCTACTTGGTTTGAAGTATGAATACTATTTTGGGTGTTATGAAAAATAATTTTTCCATTAGTAGGAGCTTTGATATCTATGAAAAAACCCTTATTTGTTTGTTTCTCTTTTAAGGTTGGGATGAAGACCCTACAATGACTATCCTAGAAAGAAAGAGCCCCATAAATGTGTTATGTTGTGAGAATATATGATATAACAATGATAATCAACAAGATATCTCAAGATATAGCATGATTTATATGAGAGATTTTTATATGAATATAGGTGTGCTTAGATGGATATAACAATGTAATAGCATGTGCAATACAATGAATTAGAACTGGAAGTCTGGTTAGTTATTAGTTGTTAGTTATCAAAGAGGGATGGAGCATGATGTCCATCATGGCATCTAAAAAAGCAAGATAATGCATGATGTGGATCATGGCATTGCAAACAATTAAAAAAATCAAGCAACAAACACATAAGGTAAGAAGCAATAACTATACAAGAGTGGCAAACGTGCCAAGCAAATAAGGGACATGGGTGAATGTTACTCAAACTAGAAATTAAGCATACAAGACATGCTCAAATGCCACATACACATACAATTGCAAATAATTAAGGTTGGTATGAGGGCCACAAGTGCATAGAAGAGTACAAGTAAAATACATTGGCAAGTGTCTTAAGGCACACACAAGACATAAAATAGGATCTAAGAAATGCAATCACATCTAGATAAGCAAATCAAAAAAGGAAAGCATGTAAATACTATAAATACAATTGCATATAACTAATCAAAGTAAGAAGTGAAAGTATTGTTGACCATTTTTTCCCAACAAGGCAAAAAATTGGTCACCTTCTTCCCTTGATATTCAAGGCCAATTCATTTTTGATTTTGCATAAGTCCAGGAGTTTCTACAGACCCTGCAGGTGATTGGTTCAATCTTCAAGTTCTTCAGCTTCGATTCAATCAACTAAGTTTAATGCAGAGTTCAATCAGTCTTGTTTCAGGCCTGGGCTCAATCTTCAAGTTCATCACTTTGATTCAAAATCTTTGTTTAATGTGATTGGTTCAAAGAGTCAGTTCAATAAGCAAAAAAGCATGAAGGAAATTGCTAAGGATGGTGACATCCCAGATGCCATCAACTTTAAGAAGGCGAACCAGTCATTGTTTTTTAAATGATGATGGGTGCACATACATCAATTTTAAGACAATAAAAAGGCCATTGTTTTATTAAATTCCCAAGCACTAACCATGAAAGGAACCTAAGCAATGTAATGACCCACCCAGAGATAGCCCCGAGGGCTGAAGGAGCCAGAAGAGACAAGATAAGGAAAAGACAAAGTGCCAGGTGTAGGAGTAAGTAGATAGTCTAAGGGCAAAGGGAGGCATCGATTCAAGAAATTACTCTAGCAGATGACACAATGCCTATGAATTGACCATTAGAAGGTGTGAACGACCAACCGTGTAACCCTTTTTCTTCATTACATATTTATGATTAGACAAACTACGTAGGTGCCTTTAAGGAGCAATCTCAGTTAATGGGGAAATAGCACGGCCATGTCAAGAAATGACTAAAGTCAAAGCCAGGGCTGATACAACATTTATGTTTAAGTAGCCTTCTCTTCCCAATGCTCATAAGGCACATGAGTCACTTGTAAAAAAGGTGCCAAAGGGCTTCCTTTCTTCTCCTATATATTGAGGACTTGTCATTTAAGAAATCATCTTCCACATTTGTAAGGCGTAGCCCTGGAAAAATTTTCACCTAAATCAATAAATACATTTTTTACCTCTATCTTGGTTAGATATCTCTATGTATGTCTAAGTGTTAGTTTGTGTTTAGTCATTATTTCTTGATGCTTTCATAGGTTCAACACCAACATATCTAGTGTCTATAAGGTGCCATTTCTACAGCTGGTAAGGAGAGTTCTATTTGGAAGTGCAAAAATAGAAGAAATTACCTTACAATTTGCCTTTCATAGCACCTTTGGTGAATCTTTATTTTCTATATTTTCATTAAAGCCTCCTTGTCAAGCTCTTACAGTCTGGTCCTTCTACCAGTTTGATGCGTATGTATGTGTTTGTCTAATTTTTAGTGTGAGGGTGAGAAGGTCAGATTTATTTTGGTGCATCAGCTCCTTTAGAGTAGTTTATTTTCCTACAATCTTTCTCCCTTTTCATCCCATATATATATATATATATATATATATATATATATATATGTTAGCACTTACTAGAACAAATCAGATGCATCAAAGGGAGCTAGCCCTTACCTAGAGACTCTCCCCTCTAGCTTCGCTGGTCCCATAGGTGAGAGGGGAGTTTCCATAGTTGGGTGAAGAAGGTAGGAGCTTGGCCTCTTGCCAAGGGTGTAATCTTATACGTCAATAGTTTTGGCAGGCCCGGTGGGACCAACTAGGACAAGTTGTGTCCATAGAGTTGAAGAATTTTTGGTGTGTTCTTCAACCAACCAGCCTTTGGAGGCCTTTGCATCAAACAGCAATGGTGAATCTAAGTTAAATCAACTGGTTAAGCAATTTTGGTACCATACCATCAAGAAGCAATATTCTAGTATGTATACCCCCATTATTCAGAGCCATGGACCCTATTTTCCTTGGATAGCATGGCTATGATCCTTACTAGCCTTACGTTGATCCCTATTAGGTTCAATATGACTGGCCCCAGCCCTATCATGAGTTATATCAGCCTTATGCCCAGTCTTCTCAATATGTCACTTCTCCCACTCAACCCAGTCTCTTTGCCAATCAACCCATTTCTGCCTTCAAGCGAGCACTGCTAGGATACAAAAAATATGTAATAGATCTTGACACTAGAAGGGGATGTGGCCAAGAAATTCTTGATCATATCATCCATCAAGTGAGGAATGCACTAAATCAGGTTAAAAAGGAATGGAATCTTATTGAAAGAGCCAATTGGCACATGATTACAAATGAGATGTTGGATGTGAGTGGTTTGATTGCATCTTTGGAAGAGAAGTTGAGTATTTATGAGAGGCAGCCTTACCAAGTCTACCAACCTACATACTCACTGCCCCAAGCATCATATCAGTCATATACAGCCCCTACTTATGAGCCAAGTCAAGCCTGTTAAAGTCCTTTCCCTAATCATGTTGGGGAGAGTTCCAAAACAATAAATCTTATGTTTAAAGCTACTCTTGATAGACAAATCGAATTGGCAAACCTTCAAATGTAGCAGTCCATTTTGGCAGCAAGGGAAGTGGAATCTAAATCTTCACTACCCTCTTACATTATGGCCACATCACCCCCAAAGGAGATGCCCAATCTGAATATCTTGAGCTAGAATAAAGTGGTTGAGTCATGGAACAATAAGGGGGCAAAAAACATTGTCCAAGAGTGTGAGGTACAAGATGAGGTTATTCCTTTTCAAGTTCCCCCCACCCTTCCTCAAGAAGCTCCTTACATTTCATGGCAATCTTCATGCACTCCCCATCTCTATGGTGTTTCCCACGAGCTCTAAGAGTACAAAATGAGGATGATCTAGCCAAACAAATTGAGGAATTAGAAAAGAAGATGAGACTACTAGGCGATAGAGAGATGGAGCTTTTAGACCCTGTAGAGGAGTCGACACCAAAAAGTGCCCCTTCCACTAATCCACAAGCTAATTTCAATATTGATGAAGTGTTGGTAAAGTGGAGGGATGAAAACTAAGAAATTTTGACCCAAGGTCTACCCCCTCCTATTCTAAAGAAAGCCCCCTCTTGTGTACCAAATCTGTTCTATTAGATGGCACTTGCTCATTCTAACTCATCTGATGCATCAATTGATCCTACACTCAATCCCATGTGCCTAGCTTTTCAACACACCTCTTTTCAGATAGCTCTTCCTATACATGAGTAGACCCTCCCAAATCTTCCCCAACCTCCTCAAGTCTTTCAACATGATATCTAAATTCCAAAGTGGAAGAAGGAACATCTTGAACCAGCTCAGGACTTTGAAGATGATAAATTTGTTGCCTGTTCACAGAAGCAAGATTCCAATCCCAAGATCATGAGCTAGAAGCAAACGATGGAATCTTGGGGTAGAAAGGAAGAGGAAGAGAAAGGTTTTGCTCAAAATCTTGAAGAAGATGGGGCTACTCCTACTCCTAATGATGATTGTGACTTTTAAGAAAGGCTTTTCTAGGAAGATATGGATAGGTGGATTGTAGAGTTGGAGTCCAGAGCAGGTTTCCTCAGTGAATGTGTGATGGACATTTTAAACCATATGGCAGATTCCATGTCTGAATACACTCCATCCATACACCTCCAAGAAAGCTATTAGGCCTTGCTTGATATAGATTATGCTCAATTTATGACTGACCAGGGAGACTTCATGAGTATAGATGAGGAGGAGATCACCTTAAGTGACATGGAGGAGCATGGGTAATCTCTTCATGTTTTGAATGATTCTTTTGAAGTCATTGAGGTAGGTTTCACTATTCTTCAAGGAGGCTATGAGTTGGATAAGAGCGGAGAAGGCAGCATTGGGGTTTAAACAAGCAAGCAAAGAGGCTGCAATTTTTTAGATTTACCCCTTCAGGAGGTTAGTGAATCTAAAGATAATTTCTTCAAAATCATCAAGGAGGATGGTCATACCATGGAACCTGAGCATGAGGCAGAAGAGAGCATGCCAGTCAAGGGTGTGTATCAAGGGGATTCTAGTGATGAGCCAGTAGTAATTGATTTCTTGATGAGATACACTAGCCTAAAGAACCAATAGGAGGCAAGCTTCCAAGAACAAATAGAGTACGTATGCATTGGAAGCATGTTTGAATCTCCACATAGGTATAAGCCAAATTAGGTGACAGGCAAGAGGAGCAGGACACCAACTCTCCTTTTCATTTAGCTACTTGCCTGGCACCATAAGTCTTCTTGCCAAGAAGGAGATGTTAGAAGTTTTCCCTTTGATCCAGGAGGGAATCAAAATTACCTAGTTAGTTGTATATAGTAGGTTGCTTTCAGTTTTCTTCCCCTATTTTCCCTAAGTGCTATTTGTACAAGTAGTTTTTTTAGCTTTGTATGTGTTTTCCTTTTCCTCTTGGAGTGAATCTGCGTGATTGATTCTAAAATTTATCAGGGTTGTTGCTATTTTTAAAGTTACAATCAGACTCTGTTCCTAATGGACTTTTAAGGCAATTAGCTTTTAAGCATAACAGGCATGATTCCCATAGGAGGCACCAATCTGTTGACCATTTTTGCCAAATAGGGAAAAAAATTAGTCACCTTCTTCCCCTGCTATTCAAGGCCAATTCATTTTTGATTTTGCATAAGTCTAGGAGTTTCTATGGACCCTGCAGGTGCTTAGTTCAATCTTCAAGTTCTTCGACTTTAGTTCAATCAACTAAGTTCAATGTAGAGTTCAATCGATCTTATTTCAGGCTTGGGATCAATCTTCAAGTTCATCACTCTAGTTCAATATCTTGGTTCAACACGATTGGTTCAAAGGGTCAGTTCAACAAGCAAAAAAGCCCAAAGGAAATTGCTAAGGATGGTGACATCCCAGATGCTGTCAACTTTAAGAAGGTAAACTAGCCATTGTTTTTTAAATGATGATGGGTGCGTGGACGTCAATTTTAAGCCAGCAAAAAGGCCATTGTTTTTTTAAACGCCCAAGTGCTAACCATGAAAGGAGCCCAAGCAATGTAGCGACCTGCCCAAAGATAGGCCTGAGGGTTGAAGGAGCTAGAAGAGACAAGATAAGGAAAAGACAAAGTGCCAGGTGTAGGAGCAATCAAATAGTCTAAGTGGTAAAGGGAGGCATTGATTCAAGAAATTACTCCAGCAGATGACACAGTGCCTACTAATTGACCATTAGAAGGCATGAATGGCCAATTGTGTGACCCTTTTTCTTCATTTCATATTTATGAGTAGACAAACTGTGTAGGTGCCTTCAAGGAGCAATCTCGGTTAATGAGGAAACAATGCGACCATGTCAAGAAATGCTTGAAGTCAAAGCCAGGGCTGACACAACATTTATGTTTAAATAGCCTACTCTTCCCAATGCTTGTAAGGCACATGAGTCACTTGTAAAAAAGGCACCAAAGGGCCTCCTTTCTTCTCCTATATATTGAGGACTTGTCATTTGATAAATCATCTTCCACATTTGTAAGGCATAGCCCTAGCAAAATTTTCACCTAAATCAATAAATGCATCTTTTTATCTCTATCTTGGTTAGATATCTCTGTGTATGTTTGAGTGTTAGTTTTTATTTAGTCATTGTTTCCTGATGCTTTCACAGATTCAACACCAATATATCTGGTGTCTATAAGGTGCCATTTTTGTAGCTGGTAAGGAGAGTTCTATTTGGAAGTGCAGAAATAGAAGAAATTACCTTATAGTTTGCCTTTCACGGCACCTTTGGTGAATCTCTATTTTTTGTATTTTCATTAAAGCCTCCTTGTCAAGCTCTTGCAGTTTGGTCCTTCTACCAATTTGAAGCATATGTATGTGTTTTTCTAATTTTTTGTTTGAGGGTGAGAAGGTCAGATTTATTTTGGTGCATCACCTCCTTTAGAGTATTTTGTTTTCCTGCAATCTTTCTCCCTTTTCATCCCCCCCATTATATCTATATATATATATATATGTATATATATATATGTATATATATATATATATATGTTAGCATTATTGGAATAAATCAGATGCATCAAAGGGAGCTTTCCCTTACCTAGAGACTCTCCCCGCTAGCTTCCCCTGTCCCACAGGTGAGAGGGGAGTTTCCATAGTTGCGTGAAGAAGGCAGGAACTCGGCCTCCTGTCAAGGGTGCAATCTTTGGCGTCAACAAGTATACAATACATGTAGTACAAGACTCAATATATGCTAAGAAATACATGAGTATTATATAATAGTGAGTGTCAATAGAGTAATCTATGTAAGCTAGTAAGTAATGTACATCAACATGATAATTAGAGTGTGTGGTGTAGGAATGACATAACTTGGATGGTGTAGTCATGTACAAGATATCCTTAGGGGGTAGATATATCATTGTATGTATTAAATTTATAATTAGGATGCCCCCTCAATGGGTAGAGTAAATCAATCATGGATGTCACTACATGCACTCAATGAAGATCAAGTGAAGCATGGTAATGTAAATAAATTGATAAATGATAAGCATAGAATAACAAATGTAAGTCTAGCATGGTAGTATAAATGTAAAGCATGGATGATGAATATAATTGAAATGTTTTTAGTATTTTTAGTTATTTGAATTTTTTTGATATATTTGAATATTTTTGTATTTTGGAATCATTTAAATGTTTTTGGTATTTTTTAGAATTATTTGAATGTTTTTGATATAAGATATGTACAATCAATCATGAGGAGACTATGTACAAGAAATACTAAGAAACTAATGTATAAGTAAAAAGAAGCTATGTACAAGTAATTTTGAAAAATTATGTATAACATAATGTGTGAAATGACATACTATACATGAAATTTGCATAGATGTATACTATTCATTGTATTTTTTAGTTTAATTCCTTAAAGTGAGGCTAGACAATACAATTTAGGGATAATATTTTTGGTAATAATGTATAGACCTAGCAAATTTAGTTTGAATTTTCTTTTGATTTCTTCTTTGGCATTGACATTGCAAAGATTTTCTTTGAGAATGAGATCATTAACGTTGAATTCTCTCATGTGAACTCATTTGTTGTAGTGTTATTGTATACATTGCTAGTAGATATTGAGATGTTCTATTGCTTAAATGCATGTATGGTCTAACTATTTGAGCTAGTATATTTGCTTTTCATGATATTGGTTATCAATGAGAATACCTTTAAGGGAGACATGAAGAGATGGGATTTATAATTCCAATGGTAAAACTAATTTTGTGCCATAAATGATTAAATAAGGAATAGCTCTATGGGTGTACTAACACTTGTGTGATAGGCACATAATGCAAAGACTGTTGATTGGGCTAATCATCTCTGAATTTGGTCACTATTTTGCTCAAAATGTTCTTGATAGTTTTATTGGTAGCCTCTATTTGACTATTTCCTTGTGGGTAGTATGGAGTGGAGATCATGTGTTTAATCTTATATTTTGTGTTAAATTTCTTAATAGTTATATTCTTGAATGATGTTATGTTATCAAAAAAGATATATGTGGGTAGTCCAAAGCATGAAATAATATGAGTCATGATGAAGCTACAAATGTCCTCCCATATAATAGATTGAAGTGGAATGGCTCCACCACTTGGTAAAGTATTTTATAAATGTGATGATAAAATTATGTCCATCCATGAATTTAGGGTTAATTTTTCTAATAAGATCAAATCCTCATTACATAAATGGATATAGACAGATAATAGGTTGCAATTTTTGTGATGGTGCATGTAATATAGGCTAATGTGTCATTGACATTTATCACATAACTTTATGTATTGTGAACATTTGTCTTCCATGTTGGGCTAGTAATATCTTTGTTGAATAAATTTGTGTGACATGGGCTTTCCACTAAAGTGACCACCACACTAACTATCATGTATCTATGTAAGAATTTTTTTAGCTTCTATTGGAATCAAGCATCGAAGCAATTATCTAATGAAGAATCACTTAAAAATGTCTTTGTCAATAATTACATAATGGGGTGATTATTTTTGTAACTTGCATTTATAATTTCATGAAAAAGTGCCTAGTGTAATGGATTTGTTTAGAAATTTATAAATATCTAAGAACCACTCTGGAGTTATGAAACTACATGTAATGGCTAAGATGGAAAGGGCAATCAAAGCTGCATTGGAAATTTATGGTGATTGTAATCATTTAATTATGAAAATGGATTGATCATCATTGATGTCAATATGAAATAAGGATGCATCACTTTCTATTGCATCTATGTGTCAACTATCTTTTCTTGGTATACTTTCTATAGAAAAGTAGTCAAACTATGATGATAAATATTGTACAATGTTCTAGAATAGGATAAGATGTTCTTCTTTTGTCTGATAGAAATCATTGACTTGGTTGACCATAAGTTGGGAATTCAAGAAATCTTTAATATATCTAATTTGGAGGGATTGGGTGATAAATATACCTAATATAAGTGATTCATATTCTATGGTGTTTTTGGTATAGGAGAACCTTAATCTATATGTAATAGGAACTATGTGACTAGAAGGGTTGACAAAGACAATGCTTGACCCTATGTTGGATGTGCATTGAGAACCATCAAAGAACATGGTCTAAGTGTTTGAATGAGTAGAATAGGTAATAAAATCACATCTAAATGTACCACTAATAGGATTGGTGTCTAAGTGTGGTGTGGCTACCAAATGGTCTATAATAATTTGGCCCTTTATTGATTTTTGGAGAACTATCTTTAAGTCAAACTCTATTAATAACATAGCCCATTTTGTAATGTGACTAGAGAGATGTGGTTTTGCCATTAGAAACTTCAAGGGGTATCTTTTTATGATAACCTAAGTGTCATTATTGACCATGTAATGTCAAATTTTTTGTGTGGCAAAAACTAATGCTAGATATAGTTTTTCTATTACAATTTTTTTTTTGTAATTAGCCAATGTGCAATTGATGTAATAAATTTCTCATTTAATATATTAATCATCATGTTATGATAAGAGTGATCCTAATCCATGATCTATTACTAATATATTTAGTAGGAAAGTACTATTAGGTAGGTATAAGTGGCACTAGAATAAGCAGATTAAGAAGATATTGATTTATTGTGTTGAAGCTTTCTTGATAAGCTTGGTCCCAAATAAACTTTATATTGTCTTTAATAATTGAGAGAATGATTGAGTTTTATTATCAAGTTAATATATAAAGTGGTGGATTATTTGGATCTTGCCTTGTAAGGATTGAATCTATTTTAAGTTTCTGGGAGGTGGCATGTCAATAATTGCTTTGACTTTCTTAGGGTCAACTTATATGCCATGCTGAAAAATAATGAAACATAAGAGTTTGGATGATGTAACTCCAAACAAACATTTCTTTAGGTTTAATAAAAAATTATATTTCCTAAATCATTGAAAGATCTTTCATAAATCAATAACATGATGTTGTCATTATTTGGTTTTAGCTAATATATCATCAACATAATCCTTGATAGTATGGTGAATCAAGTTGTGAAAGATATGTGTCATGGTATGCTGATATGTGGCTCTAGTATTTTTTAATCCAAAAGGTATGACAATGTAACAAAATGTACCCCAAGGTGTTGTAAAAAAGGGTTTCTCTTGATCTTCTTTAGTGATTTTGATTTGGTTATATCTAATAAAACCTTACATAAATGATTACATTTCATACTTGACTATGGGATCTATGATCATATCAATATTAGGTAAGTGGAAATAATCTATTGGTCATGCTTTATTTAAATATTGAGAATTGAAACAACATTGAATTTATTTGTTTTGTTTTATCATGGGTACTATATTAGAAATCCATTTAGGGTGTGCTACTGGTCAAATGAATCCATCATCTAAGAGGCATTAGAACTTGTCTTTGACTAAGAGAGCCACCTTAGGATACATTTTACAATTTTTTTGCTTAACTGGTTTAACATTTGGGTATAATGTAATCTAATGGATTGTTATAGATGTATCAATTATTGGCATATCTAAGTAAAACCAAGCAAAGAGTTTTGGAAAATCTATTAAAGTTTGATGAATATCTATATCCTCTTCCTTTCATATGGTAATGACTAAAAATATAATGTAGTGATCCTGATCAATTCCAAAATTGAAATTTATTATTTCTACGTTAAGCAATGTGGAATGATCTAGTGTGTATGGGGTTATATGAATAATATCATTTAAATCAATTTATATGTCTTAGGGAGAATCTAGATTTTAATTGAAGTATGTGTGGGCATTTGTGTGATGAGGAAATCTATTTTATGATAGCAAGATGGGAGGTCCTCGTATACTCTGAGAAATTATAAGAGGGATTCATCATTAGAGAATTCATCTAATATGAACATATCTGGTGAAACCATATCATCAGTTAGATTAGGATGGATCAATGATAATGTTAAAGTATGATTAATAGTGTGGTCTACCATTATAATGGGTGGACAAAACTTTATATGCTTTTAATTAGTGGAAGAAGGTTTATCATGAATAAGGGTAAGCTGATATCCCAACCCTTGATTTCCATGTTGTGTTGATGCCTTGACAAAAATGATGATTCCTTGTTCATGATTTCTAAGACCTTTTCCATGATATCCCATCTTATTAGGACATTTAAGTGCAAAAGGGGATGTAAACTAGTGATGTGATATTGGTGTTGGTACAAAACTTGGAATCTTCTAATTTGTTGCATGGTCTAAGGGTACCCTATGAGTAGTGGGTTATGTAGGTATATTACCAAGATTAAAATGTGGAATATAATTTTGTGGAGGTTTTAAAACTTGGTAATATTTAAAAGGTTCATGATCTATTGAGCATGTGTAAATGTAGCCTTTGTGACTAAATTTTAGACAAGCATGGGGTGTAAAAGGGACTGCATGCATATCATGAATCCAAGGCTGACCAAGCAATAAATTATAATTGAGGTCATTTGGAATGACTTGGTAAGTAGTTGGAAATGTCTTAGGACCTAAAGTAAGATTGAGTGTTATTTAACCCATGACTTTCCATGGAATGTTGTCAAAAATTATGATGTTCATATCTAAATGGTCTAGATCTTGAGGTCTTATATTAAGATGTTTAAGAAAAGAAATGTTGCAAATGTTGAGTCCTGAACCATTATCAACTACCACTCTTTTTACCCCTACATCATTAATTTTTAATTTAATATATAGAGGTAGATGTTGTTTAATGATGTGACATGGGGGTAAATCCTCTTTCTCAAAGGAAATATACTCTTTAGTCCATTACATTATGTTGAGGATAGAGGCAACATAAGCTGGTTTGATGGAAATAAAAATTCTAATATTATTAAGGGATGCATACAATATATCTTTGTAAACATTCGATCACTAAAAGAGCTTGAGAACTAAAATTGTATTAGAATGGGTGCTAACCTGAGTGATAAAGCTATAGCCATGGGTGTAATCAACCTGCCTATCTTCATAAATTTGGGTGTTAACATATACCGCATGATCTACTATAGGCATAGAGCTAGTAGTATATGTAGGATAAGAGCTAGATGTACCAATTTTGGAGGGAGGAGGGATAGATATAATAGTTAGTGTTTGCTTGTGTCTAGTAGTGATAGGGAAATACTCAAAAGTAGCTAATGAATTATGTGCATCTAGGTAAAAATCATGTATGTGGAATGAAATACATGAAATTTGAGTTATAAGTTATATAGAAATATGTTTATAAAGAGAATTTCCAATGAGAGATAGAAAACAAGGGGTAAACAGCATGTAATTATGCATTAATAACTTTGATATGTGTTATTATATGTCTAACATGTGTAACAAGATAAACTTGAAAAAAAATTCATATGAGAGATATAAAGTAAGGAATAGAGAGAATGAAATTATGCATGAATGCATGAATTTTTATGACATGTGCTATGATATTTCTAATAAGTGTAGCAAGATAAAATTGAAATTTTTTCCATATGAGAGATAAGAAGCAAGTAATGAAACCTTGTATTAAAGACAAGTAAACATTGCTTTGAAGGAGAGGTATCTTACTATGTTTAACAATGACCTTAATATCATCCCATATTATTAAAAGTAAGCATGAGATACAAAGAATGAATCTTTATATTAACATATGGAAAACTTCATCATTCATGTACATGATAGGATCGAGTATGGTCTCATTATTTGTAAAAAATGCAAGAAATGCTTTTAAATAAATGAGGTCCATTTTTATTTTTATGTGAAATCTGATTTTAGGTGTAAGGTGATACCTCAAAAGCAATGGGACCTATTATATGCAACTAAGGTTTTGAAAAATGATTATTTTTAAAATTAATTTGGAATTATTAAAAAATTAATGTGAATTTTTGATTTAGATATGAAGGTAAAAAATCAAAAAAATATTGAAAAATTCTTGATTTAAAGGGACCTAGTATATGCAACTAGGGTTTGGAAGAAAATGATTTTATTTTTATTTTTTAAATTACTATGAAATTTTAAAATTTAAAGTTAATTTTTAATTTAAATATGTAGGTAAAAAATTAGAAAAATAGTTCTAAAATTAACAAGAACTTTTTTCTAGGGTCTCTAGGGTTTTTATGTACAAAAGGACCTAGTAAATTTAATAAGGGTTTGGAATAAATGATTTTTGAATGACTAAGATAAATTTAAAAATTAAATGTGAATTTTTTATTTATAATATGTAGTAAACATCTAAAAAATATTTGGAAAAATCAGCAAGGAATTTACCCTAGGGTTTCTAGGGTTGTTATGTGCAAATGAAATAAGTTGGGTTCACCAAATGATTTAACAATTTTGGAATAGTTAGATTTTTATTTTTAATTTAGTTAAGGTTATAAGTTGAATAAATCAATAAATAATATTTTAATAATTTTACTACTAATTTATATAATTTAACTATATTTTTAACCTTTCTTTAAATAGTAATAAATATGGAGAAAATAAGACTTAGCTAAAAATAAGATGAAACAACTGAGACAAGGTCTAGAATCTGTTGTGCAAGATTGGGATAGTATCACAAATCAAGATATGGATTTCATTTTGTAAAAATATAGGAGCACCAAAATAAGATACCTTAGGGTATGACACTATAGTCTTTTTCTACCACTCTTATTCAAACTACTCGTAAAGATCTGAGTTTTTTGGGTTTTATTTTATTGTCCCTATGTGAGCCTACTTATGAAATCTTGACTGTTGAAGGTCTATAGAATTCCTTATATATATTATTTAATCTTCAAAACCTAGAATTCATTGTGATTTTATAAAATTTGAGAAATAATGGGAATTAGTGTGTGTAAAATGCAAAAAACTTGTATCTACACCCCTTGTATGGGCACGCTAGCTACATACCAATACTCTAAAGAGGGATCAAGCCATATTTAGTTCTCCCATTAAATGTGATTTATGAAAAAGTGTTATGCAGATGCAAAAAAGCTAAACTTGGTGTGCTTGAGGTGGCTAGATACTGGTGTGAGGATTTGGATATGCTTGTAACTATATTGGATGGTTGTATGTAGAGAATAAGGAAGTTTGCCTTAGTGATCTTACTTGTATTCTTGTTGTCTTTGTAATATTTGCCAACCTCTTATAAATGAACTTTGAATAGGATTTTATAGAGATCTATTGGTCATGGGGCAAATGTATTTGAGTTAGGTTGATAAGATGAAGGATAGGAACTAGAAGGGAATGACCATTGAATCTAAAAATGTAATTGGATAAGAGCACTGAAATCGAACACCCTAGGGTCTGGCACTATAGTCCAAGTTGGGTGCTATTGTCCTATAAATACAGGACTTGGGGGGATGGAATTAGCATGGGAAATACAATCTGGATAATCTAGAATCATGTTTTATAAGCTTATATATGATTGGAAATAAGAGAAAAGGTGTTTATAAGGG
Source organism: Torreya grandis (assembly GCA_037957365.1). Classification (NCBI taxonomy): domain Eukaryota; kingdom Viridiplantae; phylum Streptophyta; class Pinopsida; order Cupressales; family Taxaceae; genus Torreya; species Torreya grandis. The sequence continues at coordinate 3,517,099 of JARHVA010000191.1, forward strand.
TCATGATAGCATGCAAGAGGTACCTATGAGTTGGTTATCATAACCCACACTCAAGCTACCAATTTTGACATTTTATGCGATTATAACATTATAAATCTATTAACATGTTGTATGACATTGAAGTGCCAACCACTAGATGATGTAGAGAATCTCTTATAGGTAGAGGAGGTCTATAATAAGTTTAAATAGGTAGTTAAGAAATAATCTACAAAGGATACAGTCTTCACCATGAGTTATCCATAGTTCTATCCACAAGTTTATTAGGTATGAGAATGCACTAGATAAAATAAGGATGAAAATATAGGGAATCAAGACTTTTAGAAGAGAATTATTTGATATTCACATATATTCTACAACCTCTCACCTTTACTCATGTAGACCAGATGAAGAGCTAATATAAGAAGTTTTCAAGGTCTTTGATGCATATGTTGAAAAACTGTAGGTTGAGAAAGATAAGAAGGTTGAATAAATTTTGTATATTAATTAATCTTTTTGTTGAAATATTATCATATATTGTTTTTCATATTTGTAAAACATTTGTAATTGTGAATGACCAACTATATTTTATATCTCTGTTTGAGAAAGAGAAACATATATTTTATGCTTTATATTTTATATAATGTGAAAGTTCCAAAGCACAATTGTAAATTACACTTTCTATTTTGACAAGTTAAAATAGCTAAAAGTGTAAAAGCATGAATTGTAAATTACAATTTTCATTTTGCTAAAGTGATTGACTTAAAATCTTGTAAAAGTCTCACTTTTATTTTTCAAGTTAGGGTTTTGTAAATGTAACTTTAGTTATCTTTTTAAAGTCAAGTTTTATCTTGAGCACCACCCATTTTACATAAGGAGCTATTTTTAATTACATGAATAAGAAGGGGTGTTTCATGAAGATCTTCTAGTTTTATCCATGCCCTTTCAAGTAAAGGATCATGCCAGCTCTTACATGTTATTTTCCAAACCATTATACAAGTGACATATGCCAAAAATATAAGACCTCAACTCTTTTGCATGGAGTTTTAGATCTGCATGGTTTCTCTTACTGGGCATTCAAGTTTTGACAAGTGCATCTCATTTATGAGATATTTTTGTATAAATATGGGTAGAACCCATGGCCCAATATATCTTTTTATTATTAGAAGATATAATTTCTACATTTTGAATGTATTGTCTATAAGATGTAACCTTAAGAACAAAAATAAAATGATATTTGCCTTTCTTGTCTAAGAGATATTTGTGTATGTAAAATTTATTTGAGTATTTGTCGATATTACGATTCTTATTTTAAGTCTCAATAAATTCTTTTTTGGTATTTTACCCTTATAAAATATTATTTGATAAAAATAAGTAAATTGTGTCCCTTCTACAAAAATAGCAAACATTGCCTTTAATTTCTCATTTACATGAGTCTGTACTTAAACAAATTTAAATCAATTTCCTATTTTATTATTTTTATCAAGTAAGCATTAAGACCCACTAAAATATTTGGTAAAATCACCATTTAAGTTTCCATAAAGTTTTATTATTTACCCCTTTTCCTAGTCAAAACTTAGTTTAGAAAAAAGAGTACTAAAAAGAGTGAAATTTTTATAGAACTGGTATTTTATCAGTTGCATCAGATTTAGTGAAAGGAATCCATCCTTCTCTAGAGGTTAACCTAAATTTTCCAAAGTCTCACAACATAGAGGTTTTCCCATTGTATCAATAGGTATTGCATAGTGACCTATTACACATGAAATAATGAGTGTAAAACCTATGTGATAACTATTTTTGGCACTCTCAATGGGAAATGAAAAGTATAAATAAATTGGTGCTATTTTTAGCCAAAGTGACAAAAGTTTTAGATGCATTTTAAAGGCACCTAGCATTTACACTGGTTTACAATTTTAGGATTTCAAGGGTTACACATGCCAAGTCGACAAATAAGATCAACTACAAAAGTTAAGAAATCTGATTTTTTAGAATTGTCATTTCCACTTTGAAAGAGATCTAAATTAGTTATGCCTTATTATATAATATATGTAACATATTTATTTTCATCCCCTAAAATTAATTCTACTCCTATCAATTTTATTCATCTTATAATGGCTAAATTTTTTGTAGCATTTAATGGGGCCAAACCTTTTTATTTGGACCAATATGATGATATACCAACTCAGCTTTAAAAAGCCTACCATATTTCACTAGTAAAAATTCCAATGCTCTTATGGAACACATAAAAGATATTTCCAACCTATGTAGAATCCACAATGTGGTACAAGAGAATGTTTCAATCAGAATCCTAGTCTCCTCTTTCAAGGGTAAATCCTTATAATGGTACAGAGTCCTTGCTCCCAACTCTATTCAAGTTTGGGATGATTTAGGCATCATGTTATTTTCTCAATTTAAAGATAAGAATGACTACCTTTCCTTGGTTGAATAGATGATCACCATTCAATGGGTTCCTCATGAAATAATGACTAATTTCAATTTCCATTCCCAAAAGACATGGAATAGGATTCTGGCACTTGTCAAGCCAACTACAAATAATGCTTTCCTATATTAATTGAGAGCCCTAAATAGTGATATAGCTATTATGATTCAATCTATGGGTGGCACCACACTCTTTGATGCTTATGAAAATGTGATAAGGGTAAATAATTATTTAATACAAGTTGGGAAAATTGCCCCAAGACCACCAATGCTTTTATTTCCAAAAATAGCTCCTACACCACCTATAATTTCTCTAATTCCCACTACAAGCAAGGCACTAGCTTTAAACCCTACTCCTAAAAATGAGATATATGAGGTCAAGTCACTACTAAATAGTTTTGGTAATGAGTTAGTAGTAATGAAGAGGCAACAATCCCATAATTATGAGCCTTAATAGCAGGCTAACCCAACATTCTAGCCTAATAGGCATCCATATCAAGGAGATAAGAAATAATACTAAGGAAATTAGTATCTACAAGGTTAAAATGCACAGTTAAAACCCCCAAATGTTTGTGCCTTACCTACACCAATATACTTCCAAAGCCATTGTACATATTCAAAATAACTTGGTTCAGGACTATGAGTGGTGTTTTGTAACCACATAATCAGAATACTTGTGCCAATGGTGTCATTAGTCAATCTTTGATGGTTTAAGTCATAAAAAGTATATATGGATAACAAGAAGAGTCCACTTTCCAACAATAAAAAACATAAGAACATACTCAAGGAGAGACTACTCTTTTGAACTAGTAAGAGGAGGAATTTTCTAGGGTAAATCAAGAGGAGGCATTTTTTAATGGTGGAAGTCTAGTGGTAGTCAATATACATTCAAATAAAAGAGAAATTGAGAGTGATCATACCCCCATAGTGGAACAACCTTTAACTTAAGGTTTTACTATAACCTACAAAGAACAACATAGTATAAAGGCCACCCTTTGTACCCATTAGCCAGTTCAAAGTGAAAGTAACTACTCCAAATCTTATGAAATAAGTTATGGCTCTAGTAAAGACATAAGTAAAGGTTGGTAGTATCCATTTTAAACATCATTTATTAAATGAATAAGACTAATCTAAATGTCATTATGTGGGATGTACTATCTGCATCGACACAGATATTTGCTACAAGAGGCTTTGAAGAATTTCTAAATAATGGATAAATCTCCAGCCAATGGACTTAATACTATAGCTAATCTATGTCAACCAAAAAATAAAAATAATATGGGTAAAAGTGGTAAGCCTCCCTCTTTATATCTCTCACTAATAGTTGGGAAACATCTAGTTCATAATTGCATGGTAGATTTAAGGGCTAGTAGTTTTGTTATGCCCAAAAGGGTAGCTAATGCTCTTGGCATAAAATATACACCTGTAAATAAGGGAATCATTTAGTTGGATGGGATTATTGTTTAGATAGTAAAAATAATAAAATATTTAAATATCATTATCCACTCTTGTTCAAGTTTTTCAGTCTCTCAAGATATCTTAGTTATTGATCTCCCCCCTTATTTCACCATTTTCCTTTCATGAGATTTTAATATGAAAATAGGAGGATATTTATTTGTATAATGGTCTCACATATTTCTTAGGAAAAGGTATGGGATAAGAGTAAAAATAATAACTAAGCCAATAACTAAAGATCATATTAAACCATACACTCCTCCCCCATGGATATGAATTGTATATTACAAGATCAAGAGGAGGAAACTGATCATGAAGATGTAACCACCATAGAAGATATTATAGATACTCTCCTAGATGAATAGGGATCAACTTTACAGTTTGATCCTTATGACCATGTATAGTAAATTAGGCTGGGTACATATTATATACATGAGAATGATGCAATCATTCCCAATATCCTAAAACTAGCTAAAGATCTTCAAGGTATATGTAAATTTTTCTTTGATGGTTTGAGAAGTAGAAATGGAGTGGGTTCATGTGTTGTTTTGATCTCTCCCTAAAAATAGATCTATTTCTATTCTTTCAAACTTCAATTTAGTTTACTAATAATGTAGTTGAGTATGAATCTTTGATTAGAGGACTATAGTTGACCAAAGAGAGAGGGATAGAATCTTTGTAGATATTCAATGATAGTGAGCTAATTATTCACCAAGTAAAATCTAGAAGCATGACTAAGAAAATTTTATTGAGATATTATAAGCACATGATTTGGTACCTTTTTGAAGATTTCATTACTCTAAATATTCAAGTAGTACCAAGATCATAGAATAAATATGTTGAGTTTATGGCATCAATGGCTCATAATATAACTTACCCAAGAAACTAAACAAAGAAAATAGCTAGCATGTAAAATTGGTAGTAAGACCATTTGTTCCTACTAATGACACTAATTGGCAAGTCTTTGATAATGATCAACAAATTATAAAATTACTGAGAGCAGAAGCTAAATTCTTAGATTGGATCCTACCTAAGCTCCAAGATTAGCATGGTGATCAGATCATTAAGCTAATGATAAACAAGATACCTATGGGTCTTGTTACATTGGAGAACTTCTTCAATTTAGATGACCAACTGAAAGGTGAGAAGAACATTTCATTTAATTAAGAAAACTACAAGCTAGTGGTCATTTTGGAAGGAAAAGATCTAAAGATAGGAAAGGTATGTAACGAGTCTAAGAAGAAAATTTTTATTGATTTGTGCCAAGAATTTGATGATAACTTCACTTGGAGTTATAATGATCTAAGAGGGGTTGAACCTAGTTTATCCCAACATATAATAGAGTTGGATCCAAACACTAATCCTATCAGACAAAAGTAAAGGCCCATTAATCTAAAAATAGAACCCTTAATGAAAAATGAGCTCTCCAAATTGATAGAAGCTACTATAATTTTTCCAATCAAGTACTCATCTTGGGTTTCAAATCTAGTCCCTATCAAAAAGACAAATAATCAAATCAGGCTGTAGAGACCTAAAAAAGTCATCTCTAAAATACCATTATCCTCTCCCACCCATGGAGTAAATTTTATATACTATAGCAATATATAAAAGTTTTTCCATTCTAGATGGTTATTTTGGCTATAACCAAATCCTAGTGCAAGAATTAGACCAATAAAAAACTACCTTCACCATAAAATGGGTCATGTATGCATACAAAAAGATGAATTTTAGTTTGACTAATTATGGGGCAAAATTTTAGAGATCCATGGATATGGCATTAAGAGGTCTCATAAATTAAATGATCATAGTATATCTAGATGATATCACTATATACTCAAAGCATGCCAAGGCACACTTATACCACCTATTTTTTTTTGAAAAGTGTAAAGAATTTGGGGTTTATTTAAACCTAAATAAGTGCATTTTTTTATTCCATGAAGGTAAACTATTGGGGCATTTAGTTTTAAAACAAAGTCTTATACTAGACCCAAAAAGAGTTAATGCTATATTTGCACTAGTACTACCAATCCATAAGAAAAGATTATAGAGTTTCCTTGGGAAGATTAATTTTGTGAGAAGATTTATTGAAATTTTTTCCTCTAGTAAAACCACTTAGTGAAATGATTAATAAGGTTACCATTTTGATCTAGACATAGGATGGAAGAGACAACTTTCAAGACATTAAACAAGCTATTTCTCAGCTCCCACCTTGGTCAACCCAAACTATGAGAAAGACTTTATTCTCTATGAATTTGGAGGGGAAGGAAACATCTCGACCATTCCACTCAACAGAATTAGGAACAATTGGAGTAACTAATATCTTTATTTAGCTAATGTTTGAAAGGATATGAGGAAAATTATAGTTTTGTAGAGAAATAGGTATATGCCACTATTAAGACTCTCAATAAATTTAGGCATATGCTCTCCAATAATAAGATTCATCTGATGGTAAGTCAACAAAGTGTTAAAGATTTTCTACTCAACTAAGAGATCAATGAAAATGTGCAAGATGGATCACCAAGGTCATGGAGTATGATGTAGATATCAAAGTTACCAAATTGGTAAGAGGAAAAGGTTTATGTGAAAAATTACCTTATGATATTAAAACTATTGAATCAACACCTAAATTAGTATGTGCCCAAAATGCACCTCAGCTAGTTAACCCACCTATTTTCAATAACTAGATCTAAGATAGGACCAACTTCCTATAGATAGGCAAGTACCCATATGATCTTCAAAAGTCTAAGAAAATGTATTATAGATTCCATTCTATTCTTTATGTCCTTGTTGTTGAAGTACTATTTAAAAATGATATAAATGGAGTTATGTTAAGATGCATTGAACAAGATCAAATTCCTAAGGTACTAGAATAATTTCATAATGGCCCTTTAGGAGGACATTTATCTACAAGGATCATCAATGAGAGGAGGATATTATTGGTCCAAATTATTCAAGGATGTCCATCAATGGGTAAGGAATTGTGAAAAATGTGCTTCACTAGAAATCAAAAGATAATAGCCTTTCCTCTTAGGCCCATTCAAGCAAATTAACCATTTTCTCAATGGGGACTAAATTTCATAGGTATGATAAATCCATCATTGAGTATAGGCCACAAATGGGGCATCAAATTAATAGATTTTTTCACATGAAGGACAAAAGTAGTTTTACTAAAATATGCTATGAAGGCATCTATTCTAGATTTCATGGATAATATAGTGTTGAGATTCAACATACCCCACACCATTTTTTTTATAATGTTAACACATTCATGGTCACTCAGATGAGTGAATGGGTTGTCAATCATAATGTTTATTTGAGTAATTATTCTAATTATTACCCTCAAGGTAATGGCTTGGGTGAGTTAACCAATAAGAACCTTATCATAATTATCAAAATAACTATGGAAGACAACCAAAGAACTTGGCATATAAAATTGAAATCAACATTATGGGCTAATAAGATCACTCCCAAATGAGCCATTAGTAATTCCCCTTTCATGTTGGTATATGAAAGAGAAGCTCAAGTCCCAATATCAATTGAGATACCATCTCTAGAGCTTAATCACCAATTATATTTGATCGACAATGATGAAATGATAGTAAGATTGGCCGAACTCATAAAACTCAAAGAAATTAGAAACCAATCAATGAAAAGGTCTTGGAAGCTAATTAATATCAAATAAAGAGTAATTTTAACAAAAAGGAATCCAAAAGGTTCTTCAATGAAGGAGACATGGTTCTAAAATGGGATGTAAACAAGGATAAATGAGGAAAGCACACCAAAAAGTGGTCCATATATTATTACTTAGGGAAAAGGAGCCAATACATTCTAACTCTCTAATTTTGATGGATCAAAGCTACCTATCTTAATCAATGGGATATACTTCAAATCTTTATTTTGAGGTAGGAATTTATTCTAAAAAATTAAAAAAATTAAAATAATAGGGTTAGTTGTGTCTTTTAATAAGAGCTTATGCACATGTCAACTCATTAGGAGTTTTGTGTTCCTTTAGGTTGTGTTTTTTTTTACCTATTTTATGTCTATATTCCTATTTTGTTTGTGTCTAAGAAAATATCAATTTGTTCTTCCCTAGGTTAAATTTTTTTAAAGCCAAAGATTGACACCATGTTCTAAAATGCTATTGGATTGAAACTAATTAGCAGGCAATCATCCTACAGAGGTCACCAATAATGTTGATATTATTTCCATAAAAATATCACTATATCTAATACCCCAAGGGAGAAACCCTTTATTGTTTTATAAAATCCCCTAAAAATTCCAAGGATAGATTTTTTTTCCTTTGCATTATAAAATCTGGAACTCTAGATGCAATTTGAAAGTTACAAATTGCTTCGTAGGTTCCAAATACCACAAAGCAACCACCTTCATAAATGGTATAATCCAAAACTCAGTAAGCATTTTGAAAGTTTTGAAACTTGAAAAATACATGGTGGGCTCTATATCCCTCAAAACTAAATCCACCCTCCCATGGGATCCAAAAATTGAAGCATAATTTGTAAATTATGGCTAGGGTTCTACCTTCTACCAGATATCAAACCGCGAGATCTAGAACCCCATGAGCAATTTCACAAGTTTTCAAACTTACAAATTGCCTAGTGAGTTTTGATTTCTACCAAGAATTCAAATTAAGAGATATATAATTCCACAAGCAAATCTCAAATATGTAAACTTACAAATTATTCAATGGGTTCCACCTCCCACAAATCAAGCTATTCGACCATGGTGGACTTTGGACCTACTTTTTGGGGAATTGTTTATCATTTTTTTTATTTCTAATGTGTTTCTTGAGCTTTGATAATTATTCTTGCATCATCTAACCCTTGAGCCAAATGCTAAACAAGTACTTAAAAGATTGAACCATAACTGTAAAAATGACTTCCACATCATTATAGACTTTTGCAAGGTACTTTCCTTGTATTTTCCACCATTGCTCCTATAATTTGAAGATATATGTACATTCTCACAAATTTATTTTCAAAATTAGGGTTTTATTGAGTTATCTAGTTTAGGGTTTCATTTGAGTTATGATTAAAAACATTGCAAGGTCAAAGTTTGTTATTATTTCAAAATATCTAAGTGTAATATCAGGTTTTCTAGAGTCTTTCTAGGGTTTGTTCTAAATAATTTCATCACTAAAACCAAGTTTTCCATTCAAGAATTCACATTCAAATCTAGGGCATTTTCATCAATCCAAGATAATATTCCTAAGCATATCCCACTTTCAAATGAATGAATATTCCTTACAAATACCTTCAAGGGCTCGATAGACATTTGACTTGCCTTAAACACCTTAGATCCGTACATGATTTATCATTGTCTAAATCACCCTCAATTCCCACAAAATTCCAAGTCTTTATTAAAAATGGACCTATTTCAAATATCTCCCATCCTCATGGGAATACACATTGCTCAAGACACCTCCCATCTCCATCATTGATTATAACTGCTCTAAACACCTATAAACTCCACCATATTTCATAATTGGTTTCTCACAAATAATAAATCCAAGCTCTATGCCTTCCAAGGAAATGAAGTTAAAATCCAAAGGCCCTAGAGTGACTCCTAGTTTATAGTCTAATACAATAGAGATAATAGATACTAATTTAGGGCAAATTGACCTAGGAGACTTTTGGACTAGAATAGGTGCAAAATTTAAGAATGATTGGGTCAAAAGTATTTATGACTTTGTCTTACCATAAGCTGCAACCTTTCTATTATCTATCTAAAGTCCTAAGTTACTGATCACAATAGCCCAACATATGATCCTAATAGAAGAGAAGTCTTAAATTAATGAAGAGAAAGGATTTTGAATCTAGACCCTAACTACATTGATTCAATGTTTGTAATCCCAAAATTTGAAAGTTATCTTGATATAACTCCACAAACATCCACACAATTCTTTAAAGACAAAAGAGATGGATGTCAAAATATGATCAATAGATAATGGCTTAAGTCCCCTACAACTTCCTCCACTAGACTACCAAAGACCATGTATAGGCCCAATTTCTTTGATGAGGTGGGAGATATTATTATATTATTGCATAGAATCATTGGTAGTCCTAATTCCAAGAGCTTCCAAGAATAGATGTACCAATACATTTGGGTCATCTAACAAAACATCCAATACATTTATTAGGTTCAATATATAAGTGATTCCATTTATAATCAATTTTTAGAGGTTCAAACAACTGGCAAGTTTTATGACTTCTTACCTTGTCTACATTTGGCCAAAGGGAGATATTTTTTAAGCCTCCACACAGTTCCTAGAGAAATTAATAGAGTATATAACTACTATTCTAACCTCACATTGGAGGCTAGTAGACAACATTTTAGGATGGTAAATGATGCTTTCATCTATTATATCATTACCATGTTCTACAAGGAACTAGGGAGAACAAGGTTCTCATCAACAACAATTGAGGAAATTAGTAAATGGGGCTCATACTTCATTAAATTCCCCACCTATTCTTATATCAAAGCAATAGGTTTTAGTGGCTACCCATACAACCTTCCTAGATATGTTAGTGAAAAATGGACATTGATGGATCTCATCAAACAACTTGTAGAGATCCATAATCTCTTTTCCAATAGGCATAAGGTAGGATTTCATTTCTAAATTTCTATCAATAGATACACATGTCCCTCCCTCCTCAAGGCCAAATGTCCTAAAACTAAAATATGCCAAATGAATTTAAAGACCATGGAGTCTAGGCCATTATTTGACGTCTATGGCAATATTTATATCATATTAGCACTTACAACATAAGCTCACATCCCATATTATGAATATTATTGGGATGATTATGAGGATGAGGAGAGGGTCAAAATGAGGGATTATTCTAGAATGATCCTCCAATAGATCAATGATTCTGATGTGGCACTAGTCCCTAATGACTTGGTAGATGATGAGTGTAATGTGGATGTAATTTATTATACATAAATCATCACATAAACCTTACCACTAGTAAGGTGTTCAAATCTTAAGTCCTTTTCTCTATTTGATAGAATAATGGATGTGATTAATAAGAGAAATAATAGGGGTCAAAGAGAATATTTTAAATATTAAGGTAGAGGGGATTACTCCATCAAACTAGGGTCTAAGTGGAATAGTAGGGGAAACATCAGAGGAGTTAGAAAAGAAGAAGAAGAAGAGAAAGGCTCGAAAAGGGGAATCAAGAAAGGATGAGGCAAACACAAAACAACTAATTGACCTTTCATCTAAATACAAATCAGTGTTAGAAACTCCTAAAACTTTAATCCCCATATCTATAATAGTGACAACCCCCATTTCCATTAGTTTCCCTCCTCCTACCTACATTATTCTAGAGGTTTTATCACTATCAACTCTAGTTTCCACTCCACCTCTTATCTCCATTCCCCCTACATTTATAGTTTCCACTTCACCTATCATTTCAACTATATTGCCTAGAATAATAATTCAAATCAAAATGATTCAAATAGACAATCAGGGTCCCTTATTAGTGGATTCTCAAGTTTCCACTCTACTTTACCTTCCTCTAATTTTACTTTCCCATTTCATTCCACTCCCTCTTTCTATTCCATTTATAATTTTTTCCATTTCATCATCATTAATTTCCAACACCACTTAGCAGTACAAATTCATGGACTCAATCATTCTTAACTTCAATCCCATAGGCCACCCTAATTCTTGGGGTAAGTACTATTTCACTTTCATCCCCACTCACCTTCCTTACATCAACAACCTTGAGTGGTCTTACACATCTCATTGATTTATTTAATGCTTTGTATTCCACTCTCCCACCTATTCCAAAATTCACAATCCATGTGTCTATCCCATCTTCCACACTTCTAATAGACATGGCTATTTTATCTACCTCCACCTCTTCCACTTCCACTATTTTCGTATTACCTTCAGTTGAGATTGGAGAGACCTAGGTCCTTGATGTAAATATAGATTTGAAATCTATTGATGGGATTGAAATTTCATAGGTAGCTCCTAACCAATAAATAGAAACATCTACATAGAAGTCTATAATTTTCACAATGTTTACTAGTAAAAAACATAAACTATTGATTCTTTGGTGATGGTGTCTAAGCAACAAGATGCTTGCCCCAACTAACTAGCACAATTAGTGAAAAAAAAGAGAAAACAAATGATTAACCCCAACACACTAAAATTTGGCTTATCAGAGGTCAATAAAAAGTCCAAATATACTCCAAGGACCTTTTATAGGATATTAAGTGATGAAAAAGGGGATAGGTATGTTGAAATTATAGTGCCCTCACCAGACAAATCAAAGAAAGATCTTATGGTGGGAGATTATCAGAATTTTAAAATCCATCTTAGATGATCGATAAGAGAGGGGTTAAAACATGATATGAAATATAGCATCAACTCTCTCTTTGAAAGGATTGATCATGATAAATCCAATATGGAAGAATTAAAGAGAAAATTGGACCAGCTTATAGTAGCATAGAACCAATTCATAAACCCAATAAATCCTTAGAACAACCATAGTCAGTGTAACTAGTCATTCAGATTTTAGATCAAGCTTTCATTAATTCAGTGCAAGAGATGGATCATATGGGAAGGAATATGAAAGAGTGGTTGGAGGAACTCATTTCTAAGGTAAATAAGGTTATTTCCACAATAATAGACCAATATGAAATAATCACAGAGAGGAAAAATATACTTAAAGAACAAGTTAATAAATATTAAGGAGGGATTCAAACTTTGAACTTATATTATCCTAAATTGATAACTATAGGTTAAATTGATGTGGATATTATCATTTTTAAGAACATTAAAAATAATGGTTCCAATTATGAGGAGTTAGATAGATCAACTTAATTTCTAATAAGGATACTTATAAAATATATTCACCAAGCCAAGGTGGTGCATGATAAAGCTATTGACATGTTGTATGACATTGAAGAAATGATGAATATGATGTCATGATAGCCAACAGATGATGTAGAGAATCTTTTATAGGTAGAGGAGGTCCAAAATAAGTTTTAATAGGTAGTTGAGAAAGAATCTACTAAGGATATAGTCTTCACCCTAAGTTTTATCCATAGGTTTATTAGGTATGAAAATGCACTGAATAAAATAAGGGCAAAAATACAAGAAATCAAGACTTTTAAAAGAGAATTATTTGATATTTAAGTATATTGTGTAGCCTCTCACCTTTACTCCTACAAATTAGATGAAGAGTGAATACAATAAGTTTTTAAGGCCTTTGATGCATATGTTGAAAAACTATAGGCTGAGAAAGATAAGAAGGCTAAAGAAATTCCAGATATTAATCAATCTTTATTTTAAAATATATTCATATGTTGTGTTTCATATTTGAGAAACATTGTAAGTTGTAATTGTGAAGGAACAACTATATTTTATAACTCTTTTTAAGAAAGAGAAACATGCATTTTACACTTTATATTTTGGATAATGTAAAAGTTGTAAAACACATTTGTAAATTACACTTTATATTTTCATAAGTTATAATTACTAAAAGTGTAAAAGCATGAATTGTAAATTGCAAGTTCTATTTTGAAAAAGTGATTGACTTAAAAAGTTGGAAAAGTTTCACTTGTGTTTTGCAAGTTAGGGTTTTACAAAGGTAACTTTAGTTATCTTTTGAAAGTCAAGTTCTATCATGGGCACCACCAATTTTACATAAGGAGAAATTTTTAGTTATATGGAGAAGAAGGGGTGTTACATGAAGATATTCTAGTTCTGTTCACACCCTTTTAAGAAAAGGAACATACCAGATCTTGTATGCTATTTCCAAATTGCTCTACAAGTAAAAGATGTTGAAAATAGATGTCACCTCTTTTTTTATGGAGTTATAGATCTTCATGGTTTATCTTACTAGGCATTCAAGTTTTAACAACTACATCTCATCTATGAGATATTTTTATATAAATATGAGCAGACCCCATTGCCCAATCTATATTTTTTCTAGTAAAGGATATAATTTCTACATTTTGAATGTATTATCTAAAAGTTGTAACCTTGAGAATAAAAATAAATTGAGATTTACCTTTCTTTTCTGAGAGATCTTTGTGTATGCACAATTATTTGAGTATTTATGGATATTACAGTTCTTATTTTAAGTCATAAGAAATTATTTTATGGTATTTTACCCTTTTGAAATATTATTTGATAAAAATAAGTAAGTATTTTCCCTTCTAAAAAAATATCAAATATTACCTTTGATTTCTCATTTGCATGAGTTTGTGCTTAAACAAATTTCAATCAGTTTCCTATTCTATTGTGTTTATTGAGAAATCATTAAGACCTACTAAATTATTTGGTGCAATCACCAATTTAGTTTTTGTAAAGTTTCATTCTTTACCATTTTCTTAGTCAAAATTTAGTTTATGAAAAAGAATACTAAAAAGAGCAAAATTTATATAAAACTAATATCTTATCAATTGCATCAGATTTAGTAAAAGGAAGCTAGCCTTATCTAGAAGTTAACCTAAAATTTTCAAAGTACCATGGCTTAGAGGTTTTCCCATTTTATTATTTGGTGTTTCAAAATGAGCTATTACACATCAAATAATAAGTGCAAAACCTATGTGATAACAGAGCTCAAATGAAGTTATGGATCAAAACTTTTGGCATCCAAAAGCTTAGACTCCATATGATTTTTTCAAAACTTTTCAAAGGCGATGTGTCACTATTTGAGGGTTAAAAATCATTAAAAATAACCCTAAATAGATGGATATGTTTATGTCTAAATTTTAATTTTTGAGACAATGGTTTTGGTGTAAATGAGAGCTCAAACAGAGTTACAAATAAAAAGTTATGGCCTCCAAAAGTTTGGACTCCACATCATTCGTTTACCATATAAGGGTATGAAACAAATTTAAAACATACCTAAATGGATATATATATTTATGGTTGAATTATACTTCCTGAGATGGTCATTTTGGTGTAAATAAGATCTCAAAGAGAGTTATGCATCAAAATTTATGGCCTCAAAAAGTTTTGATTTTTTTGACTCTTAATTTATTTTTAGAACATTTCAAAGGTCATATGTGAAAATATTGAGGTTTAAAAGTTTTTAAAATCATTATTAAATTTTGAAAACATTCTTAAATGGATAAAATTATCTAATATTGAATTATAATCACTTATATTGTTAGTTTTGCACAAATGAAAGATCAAATAGAGTTATAGATCAAAATTTATGGATTCTAGAAGTTTTGACTCCACATATTTGTTTTCAAATATTTTGAGAGGCCATACAAGAACATCTAAGTGTTATAATTATTTTGAAAACATCCATAAATGGCTAGAGTTATTTATGGCTAAATTATACTTTCTAAGATAGTTATTTTGGCATAAACAAGAGCTCAAACAAAGTTATAAATCAAAAGTTATGGCTTCCAAAAGTTTAGACTCCACATCATTTGTTTTCAAAACTTTTATAAAGCCATATAAGACCATATAAGGGTCTAAAAAGTTTTAAAATATTTATAAATGGATAGAGATGTTTATTTCTAAATTATACTTTTTGAGATGGTCATTTTGATGTAAGTGAGAGCTTAAATAGAGTTAGAGATAAAAAGTTATGGCCTTTATAAGTTTAGACGCCATATCAATTACTTTATATACTTTTTAGATTCCGTACATTACCATATAATGGTATAAAAAATTCTAAAAAAAATATGTAAATGAATGGATCTATTTATGTCTAAATTATACTTTTTGAGATGGTCATTTTAGCATAAATGAGATCTCGAATAGAGTTACGAATCAAATTTTTTGACGTTTAAAAGTTTATATTCCACATCATTTATTTAAAAAAAAATTGAAATCCAAAAGTGATCATATGATGGTATAATTTTTTAAATACATCTTTAAATGGATAGAGGTATTTATAGATAAAATTTTACTTATTTAGATAGTTATTTTAACATAAATGAGAGATCGAATAGAGTTACATATCAAAGTTATGGCCTCAACAAGTTTGGACATTGCAACATTTATTTCAAAACATTTTGGAGGACATACATGACCATCTAAGGGTATAAAAATTTGAAAAATATAAATATAAAGATAAATTTATTAAATTTTGAATTATACTTTTTGAGACAATCATTTTGGCATAAAAAGAGCTCAAATGGAATTATGAAGCAAAAGTTATGGCCTCCAAAAATTTATACTCTACATCATTTATTTTATAAACATTTTAGAGCTTATACATGATCATCTAATGGTCTAAAATATTCTAAAATCATCCCTAATATATATTAATTGTAATTTTTAAGATAGTCATTTTGGCACAAATGAGAGATCAAAAAAAGTTGCAAATCAAAAGTTATGGCCTTGAAAAGTTTGGACTCCGTATTGTTTATTTTTAAAAAAATTTAGAGACCATCCGTGACCATATAAATTTTTGAT
Organism: Torreya grandis; assembly: GCA_037957365.1. NCBI lineage: Eukaryota > Viridiplantae > Streptophyta > Pinopsida > Cupressales > Taxaceae > Torreya > Torreya grandis. Next base: position 3,533,387 of record JARHVA010000191.1, read on the forward strand.
TTTTTTTTAACAAAATACCTAAATTTAAAGATCTATTTATGGATGAATTTTACTTTATGAGATAGTTGTTTTGGTACAAATAATATCTCAAGCAGAGTTACAAATCAAAAGTTATGGCTTCTGGAAGTTTGGACTCTTCATCTTTTATTTTCAAAACTTTTCAATGGGAATATATGATAATCTAATATTCTAAAATGTTCTAAAAATATTAATAAAGGGAGAGAGAGTTATTTATAACTAAATTGTACTTTTTGAGATGGTCATTTTAGCATAAATGAGAGCTCAAACATAGTTAGGGATAAAAAATTATGGCCTCTAAATGTTTGGAATTTACATCATTTATTTTTAGAACATTTTAGAGGTCATAAAAAGTTATAAATTTAAAGTTATGGCCTCTAAACATTTGGACTCTAAATCTCTAAACCATTTTAAAAATAACCCTAAAGGTGTGTGTGTGTGTGTGTGTGTGTGTGTTCAATTTTGAATTGTAATTTTTGATATGATCATTTTGGTGTAAATGAAAGCTCAAACAGAGTTATAGATCAAAAGTTATAGACTTTAGATGTTTAGAATCTACATCATTTATCTTTAGAACATTTAAGAGCCCATATATGACCATTTTAGGGTCATAATTTTTTTTAAACATCCTAAATAGATATAATTTTTATGGCTAAATTATACTTTTCAAGAGGGTTGTTAAAACACAAATGAGAGCTCAAAGGGAGTTATGAATAAAAAATTATGGTCTTCAAAAGATTGGACTCTACATAATTTATTTTCATAAACTTTCAAAGGTCATACATGATAATTTGATGGTTTGAAAAGTTTTGAAAACAACCATAAAAATATATATATTTATGGTTGAATTTTGCTTTTTGAGATAGTCATTTTGAAGCAAACGAGAGCTTAAATGGAGTTACAAATCAAAAGTTATGGCCTCTAGAAGTTTGGACTCTACATCATTTATTTTATAAAAAATTTAGAGAATATAAATAACCATTTTAAGGTCTAAAAAACTCAAAACATCTATAAATGGATAGATATATTTATGTTTGAAGTATACTTTCTAGGATGGTCATTTTGGTTCAAATGAGAGCTCAAATGAAATTATAGATTGAAATTTATGGACTCTGTAAGTTTGGATTCTGCATCATTTGTTTTTTAGAATTTTTAAAATACCATACATGACCATATGAGGGTCTAAAAAGTTTTTGAAAACATCCCTAAATGGATAGCATTATTTATGTTTTAATTGTAATTTTTGATATGATCATTTTGTCACAAACAAGATCTCAAATGGAGTTATGAATCAAAATTTATGACTTCAAAAGTTTAGACTTCACATCATTTATTTTAAGAACTTTTTAGAGGCAATATGTGACCATTCAAGGGTCTGGAAAGTTATGAAAACATACCTAAATTGATAGAGTAGTCTATGGTAGAATTATAATTTTAGAGGCCATACATGATCCTAAGAGGGGATGAAAAGTTTTAAATGGATAAAGCTATTTATGGTAGAATTTTAATTTTTGTGGTCATTTTAAAGCAAACCATAGTTTAAATATAGTTACTAATAAATAATTATGTCCTCTAACATTTTGTACTCCATATCATTTATTGCCAAAACTTTTTAGAGGCCATATGTGACCAAAGTTATAGATCAAAAGTTTAGACTCTGCATCAATTGTTTGAATAATATTTTGGAGGTAATACATGACCATATGAGAAAATAAAAAGTTCTAAAAAAATTCTAAATATATATATATATATATATATATATATATATATATATATATTTATTTAGATATATATATATATCTACCCATTTAAGAATGTTTTTAAATATTTAATTACCCTTAGATGGTCATGTATGACTTGAATTTTTTTTGAAAAAAAAATGGTATGAGTTCCAAACTTTTTAAGTCCATAAGTTTTGATTTATAACTATGTTTGAGTAATCGCTTGCACCAAAATGACTATCTCAAAAAGTATAATTCTAACATAAAAATATCTATATATTTAGGTATGTTTTCAAACCTTTTAGGACTCTTAGATGGTCAGGTATGGCCTTGAAAAGGTTTTAAAAAATGATGTGGAGTCTAAACATTTAGAGGCCATAAATTTTGATCTATAAATTCATTTAAGCTATCGTTTACGTTAAAATGACTATATCAAAAATTAAAATTTATATATATATATATATATATATATATATATATATATATATATAAATTTTAATTTTTGATATAGTCATTTTAACGTAAACGATAGCTTAAATGAATTTATAGATCAAAATTTATGGCCTCTAAATGTTTAGACTCCACATCATTTTTTAAAACCTTTTCAAGGCCATACCTGACCATCTAAGAGTCCTAAAAGGTTTGAAAACATACCTAAATATATAGATATTTTTATGTTAGAATTATACTTTTTGAGATAGTCATTTTGGTGCAAGCGATTACTCAAACATAGTTATAAATCAAAACTTATGGACTTAAAAAGTTTGGAACTCATACCATTTTTTTTTCAAAAAAAATTGAAGTCATACATGACCATCTAAGGGTAATTAAATATTTAAAAACATTCTTAAATGGGTAGATTTTTTTATGGCTGAATTTTACTTTTTGAGTTGATGGTTTTGGCATAAATTAGAGTTTGAATAGAGTTACAGATCAAAATTTATGGCTTCAAAAAGTTTGGACTTCACATCATTTATTTTCATAACTCTTTGGAGGCCATACATGATCATATAAAGGTCTGAATTTTTTTGAAAATGTCACTATATGGATGAAGTTATTTATTTTACTTTTTAAGATTGTTGTTTTTAATTTTTAAGACTATTGTTTTCACATAAAGGAGAGCTCAAATAGAGTTACAAATCAAAATTTATGGCCTTCAAAAGTTTGGACTCTGTATCATTTATTTTCAAATTTTTTTGGAAACCATACATTACCATTTAAAGGTATAAAAAGTTCTAAAAATATCTCTAAATGGATAGAGACCTATATGGCTGAATTATACATTTTGTGATGGTCATTTTGGTGCAAACGAAAGCTCAAACAAAGTTATAGATCAACAATTATGACCTTAAAATTTTGGACTTCACATCATTTATTTATAATTTTTTTTTTATATGTTATATGTGACCATCTAAGGGTCATAAAAGTTATAAAAACATCCATAAATTCATAGATATTTGTAGGGTTGAATTCTACTTTTTTAGATGGTCATTTTATCATAAATGAGACCTGGAAGAGAGTTATAGATCAAAATTTATGGCCTCTGGAAATTTATACTCTCCATCATTTGTATTTAGAAATTTTTGGAGGCCATACATTCCCATATGATGTTTTGAAAAGTTATAAAAACATTTCTAAATAAATATATCTATTTATGGCTAAATTTTATTTTTTTAGATGGTCATTTTGGTGTAAACTATAGCTCAAATAGAGTTACAAATAAAAATTTATGGCTTCCAAAAGATTGAACTCCACATCATATATATACATATATATATATATATATATATATATATATATATAAGGCCATACATGACCATAGAAGGTTATAAAAGTTTTGAAAACAACCCTAAATTTATAGTGATGTTCATGGTCTATTTTACTTTCCAATATGGTCATTTTGGTGAAAATAACTACTCAAATAAAGTTATAGATCAAAACTTATGGGCTTCAAGAGTTTGGAATCTATATCATTTTTTTTAAAAACTTTTCAAAGTTCATATATGACCATTTGATAGTTATTAAATATGTAAAAACATACTTAAATGGATAGAACTATTTATGGATGAATTATACTTTCTAAGATAATAGTTTTATTGTAAACAAGAGCTCAAATAGAGTTATAGATCAAAATTTATGGCCTTCATAAGTTCAAACTTTTCATCATTTATTTTTAGAATATTTTGGAGGCCATGCATGACCATGTGAGGGTATGAAAAGTTTTTAAAACATCCCTAAATGGATAGAGTTATTTATGACTAAATTTTACTTTCTGAGATGGTCATTTTGGTGTAAATAAGAGGTCAAATAGAGTTATAGATCAAAATTTATGGCCTCTATAAGATTGGAATATGGATTAATTATTTTCAAAACATTTTGGAAGATATGCATGACCATTTTAGGGTATGAAAATTAAAAAAAACATCCATAAATAGATATATCTATTTATGGTTGAATTTTACTTTGATCGATGTTATTTTGGTGAAAATGAGAGCTCAAACAAAGTTATGGCCTTTGAAATTTTGGACTCTACATCATTTATTTTCAGAACTTTTTGAAAACCATACATGACCATTTGAGGGTCTAAAATTTTCTAAAAATATCTATAAATAGATAGAGCTCCATATGTCTAAATTGTACATTTTGAGATGGTCATTTTGGTTTAAATGAGATCTCAAACATCATTATGAATAAGAATTTATGGCCTTAAAAATTTTAGACTCTACATCATTTATTTTCATAACTTTTTAGAGGCCATATGTGAACCTATGAGGGTCTGAAAAGTATTGAAAACATCCCTAAGAAGATAAATCTATTTTTATTTGAGTTATACTTTTTGAGGCAAACTTTTTAGCACAATTAGAGATCAAATTTATTTATAGATCAAAAGTTATGTCCTCTAGAAGTTTGGACTTTGAATCATTTGTTTTTATAACTTTTCATATTCTATACATGACCATATAAGAGCTTAAAATATTTTGAAAACATCCCTAAGTAAGTATATCTATATATGGTTGAATTATACATTTTGTGATGGTCATTTTGGTATAAACAAGAGCTCAAAAAGAGTTGTAAATAAAAGTTATGGCCTCCAAAAGATTAAACTCCAAAAAATTTATTTTCTAATTTTTTTGGAGGTCATACATGAAAATATGAGGGTATTAAAATTTATAAAAACATCCATAAATAGATATAATTATTTATGGTTTAATTTTAATTTCTTAGATGGTTATTTTACCATTAAAAAGAGATTAAATAGAGTTATAGATCAAAAGTTATGGCCTCCAAAATTTTGGACTCTACATCATTTGTTTTAGAAATTTTTAGTGACCATACTTGACTATCTAAGAATATAAAAAGTTCTTAAAAAAATCCATAAATAGATAGAGCTATTTATGGTTGAATTATAATTTTTGATATTGTTATTTTGACACAAATGAGAGCTCAAATAGAGATACAGATAAAAAGTTGTGCCCTTCAAAAGTTTAGACTTAATATCATTTATTTTTAGAACATTTTAGAGGCCATACATGACTATAAATGTAATTTTTGAAATAGTTATTTTTGTGTAAACAAAGCTATGGATCAAAATTTATGGCCTCTAGAAGTTTGGACTTTGAATCATTTATTTTTAAAAACTTTTCATAGGCCATATGTGACCATATGAGTGTTTCAAAAGTTTTGAAAACATCCCTAAAGAAATAGATCTATTTATGGCTGAATTTTACTTTTTGAGACGACATTTTAGCCCAAAAAAAGCTCAAATAGAGTTACAGATAAAAAACATAAGAATTAATGTAAACACCATAGGGTTTTCTAACAAAGTTTTTGGATCCTTTTTGAAGATTTAAATATTAAATGCATAGATTTTAATTCTTTTATCTATAAAATTGACATTTTTTAGTTTTCAGTTATTTTTTTTTAATTTTGTATCCTACATTTTTTTAGTTTTTCAAATATGAAGGCTTTTTAAGTTTTTAGGTTTCTAAGGAGTTTTAGGATACTATTTTCTACAACATGCTTAAGTAAACATATATTTTTATCATGTTTAAAAGCTAGATACATAAAAATCAACTATAAACATTGTAGGGTTTTATGAAATTATTTTGGACCATTTTTCTATTTTAAAAAGTGGATATGCAATTTATCATTCTTTTATCTACAAAGTAGAAATTTTAAAAAGTTTTCATATCTATAATTTTTCATTTTTATACATACTCAAAATTTTTAAAGATATGTAGTTCTTATTTTTATGTAAAAAATAGATATTTTTTTAGTTGTTAGATATATAGCTTTTCATTTATTTCACATATTCAACATTTTTTTAGTTTTCAAATATGAGGTTTTTTGGATGTCTTTGGGAAGTTTCAAAAAATTATTTAATGTAGCATATTTGAGTAAAACAAACATCTTCATTGTGTTCAAAGGCCAAAAAATAAATGAATTGATTATAAACACCATATGGTTTTCTCACAAAAATTACTCATTTTTTAAGTTTTAAAGATTGAATATTTAGTTTTTATTCTTTTTATCTACAAAATTGACATTTAAAAAAAATAATATTATTTTTTTTCATTTTTTTCAATTTTTAGTTTGAAGTTTTACTTTCTTAACATTGGAAAGTTTTAGGAAACTATTTTCTACAACATACTAGAGTAAAACTAGTATCTCCATTACATTAAATCAACAAAAAACATAAAAAATGATTGTAAATGATTTTATAATAAACCTTCTGGCTGATTTTTTCATTTTTTAAAGTTATATATGATTTTCTTCTTCTTTTTATCTGTAAAATCATTTTTTTTAAACTATTTTAGATCTATAGTTTTTTATTTTTTTGCATATTCATTATTTTTTTCAATTATCAATTATGAATTTTTTTGGGTGAGAGATAAAATGGAGTATGGATCAAAAGTTATAGCCTTCAAAATTTTTGAACTTTTTGACTTTGCATCATTTGTTCTTAGAACTTTTTAGAGGCCATACTTGACCATATAAGGGTCATAAAGTTATGAAAACATCTCTAAATGATAGAGTTTTTAATGATTAAATTATACTTTTTGATATGGTCATTTAACATAAATGAAATCTCAAACAAAATTACAGATCAAAATTTATGGCCTCTAGAAGTTTTTAATCCACATCATTTATTTTTAAAATATTTTGGAGGCCATACATGACCATCTAAGGTTCTGAAAAGTTCTGAAAAGTTATGGTCTCAAAAAGTTTGTACTCCACATAATTTTCTTTTAAATATTTTTAAAGACCATACATGACCATCTAAGGGTCAGATTATTTTTTAAAATATCCCTAAATTTATAAAGTTATTTATGAATGAATTATACTTTTTGACACAATGGTTTTGGTGAAAATGAGAGCTCAAACAGAGTTACATATCAAAATTTATGGCCTTCAAAAGTTTGGACTCCACATAATTTGTTTTCATAACATTTCAAAATCTATATGTGACCATCTAAGGGTCAATTTTTTTTGAAAACATCTCTAAATGGATAGAATTGTTAATCCCTAAATTGTAATTTTTGATATGGTTCTTTTGGCACAAAGGAGGACTCAAATAGAGTTACAAATCAAAAGTTATGGCCTTCCAAAGTTTGGACTCTACATCATTTGTTTTCATAACTTATCAAAGGCTATGCATGACCATTTGAGGGCCATAAAATTTCTACAAACATCCCTAAATGCATAGATATATTTATGGTTTAATTGTACTTTTTGAGATAGTCATTTTAGCATAAATAGAGTTACGAATCAAAAGTTATATCCTTTAAAATTTGGGAATCTGCATCAATTATTTTTATAAATTTTTAGAGACCATACATGACCATATAATGGAAAAAAAGTTATTAAAAATTATATAAATAAATAGATATATTTATGGAAAAAATTTACTTTTTGATGTGATTATTTTGGCATAAACAAGAGCTCAAATATAGTTACAAATCAAAATTTATGACCTCAAGAAGTTTGGACACCACATCATTTATTTTTAGAAATTTTTGGATGCCATACATGACCATATGAGGGTTTTATTTTTTTAAAACATACCTAAATGGATAGATTTTTTTATGGATAAATTATATTTTTTTAGACATTCATTTTAGCACAAAAAAGAGCTTAAATAGAATTACAGATCAAAAATTATGTCCTCTAGAAGTTTAGAATCCATATCATTTATTTTGACAACTTTTTGGAGGCAATGACATCTAAGGGTATAATAAGTTTTAAAAACATCTCTCAATGTATAGAGATATTTATAGTTGAATTTTACTTTCTAAGATAATAATTTTGGTGTAAATGATAGCTCAAATGGATTTATGTATCAAAATTTATGGCCTCCAAAAGTTCTAAACTTTTTGACTTTGCATCATTTGTTCTTAGAACTTTTTGGAGTCTATACATGACCATTTAAGGGTCATAAAAGTTTTGAAAAAATATATAAATGGATATAGCTATTTATGGATGAATTATTATTTCTAATATGGTTAGTTTACACAAACAAAAGCTCAAAGTTATAGATAAAAAGTTACGACCTTCAAAAGTTTAGAATCTACACCATTTATTTTCAAAACTTTTTAGAGACCAAACATGACCATATATATTATAAAATGTTATAAATACATCCCTAAATGGATATATTTATTTATGATTGAATTTTACTTTTTGAGATGGTCATTTTGGCATTAATGAGAGCTCAAATGGAGTTACAAATTAGAATTTATGGCCTAAATAAATTTGGACTCCACATATTTTGTTTTCAAAAAAATTTGGAGTCTATAAATGAACATTTGATGGTCATAAGAGTTATGAAAACATATATAAATGTATATATTTGTTATCCTTAAGTTTTAATTTATGGGATGGTCATTTTGGCACAAATGAGAGGTTAAATAGAGTTACATATCAAAATCTATGGTCTCTAAAAATTTAGGTTACATCGTTTATTTTTAGAACTATTCAGAGGCCATATGTGACCATTTGAAGGTCTAAAAAGTTCTTAAAACATTCTTAAATGGATAAATTTTACTTTTTGAGATGGTCATTTTAACATAAATGAGAGCTCAAATGAAATTATATATCAAATATTATGGCCTCCAAAAGTTTGGACTCATCATTTATTTTTTATAAATTTTTAGAGTCCATACATGACCATATGAGGATAAATAAAGTTCTATAAACATCTCTAAATAGATAGAGCTTTTAATATCTGAATTGTACTTTTTTATATAGATAGTCATTTTAGTGTAAATGAAAGATCAAATGAAGTTATAAATCAAATAAAATTTATGGCCTCTTGAGGTTTGGACTCCACATCATTTATTTTTAGAACTTTTTAGGGGCCATACATGACCATCTAAAGATTTTAAAAGTTTCAAAAACATTCCTAAGTAAATAGATATATTTATGATTGAATTGTACTTTCTAATATGATGGTTTTAGTGCGAACAAGAGCTAAACGAATTTATAGATCAAAATTTATGGCCTCTATAAGTATATATTGCACATCATTTTATTTTTAAATTTTTTTGGAAGCCATACATAAACACCTAAAGGTCTAATTTTTCCAAAACATCTATAAATAGATAGAGTTATTTATGGTTGATTTTTAGTTATAATAATTTTGGTATAAATGAGAGATGAAACTGAGTTATAGATTAAAAGTTATGGCCTTTGGAAGTTTGGACTCCACATCATTTATTTTAAATTTTTTTTAGAGGCCATATATGACTATATGGTATAAAAAGTTTTGAAAATATACCTAAATATATAGCACTATTTATGGTTGATTGTACTTTCCTAGATGATTATTTTGGCATAAACAGGAGTTCAAATAGAGTTAGAGATAAAAATTTATGTCTTCTCAAAGTTTGGAATCCATATCATTTTTTTGAGAAATTTTTGGAGGCCACACATGACCACTTGAGGGTCTATAAAGTTTTTAAAATATCCCTAAATGGATAGAGTTTTTTATGATTGAATTATATTTTTTGACATAGTCATTTTGAAGTAAATGAGAGCTCAAACATTATTTATTTTTAGAAAATTTTGGAGTACATATGTGACCATATAAACATATAAAGAGTTTTTAAAACATCCATAAATAAATACATTTATTTATTATTGAATTGTACTCTCTGATATGTTTTTAAATTATAAATGAGAGCTCAAATGGAGTTACAGATCAAAATTTATGGCCTTTGGAAGTTTAGAATCCAAATCATTTATTTTTAAAACTTTTAGGAGGCCATATGTGACCATATGAATGACTAAAAAATTATAAAAATATTATTAAATTGATAGATATATTTATGGCTAAATTTTAATTTCTTCGATGGTCATTTTGGTGTAAACAAGAACTCAAATAGAATCATAGAGCAAAAATTATGGCATAAAAAATTTTGGAATCGACATAATTTATTTTAAGAACTTTTTGGATGCCATACATGACCATATGAGGGTCTAATTTTTTTTAAAACCATACCTAAATGTAAAGACCTATTTTTTGCTGAATTATAATTTCTGAGATAGTCATTTTAGCATAAACAAGATCTCAAATAGAGTTATGGATCAAAAATTATGATCTACATAAGTTTGGACTCCATATCATTTATTTTTAGAATTTTTTGGAGGTTATACGTGACCAAATGAGGCTCTAAAAAATTATTAAAACATCCCTAAATAGATAGAGGTAATACATGACCATCTTAAGGTCTAATTTTTTTTGAAAATATTTTTAAACAAATAGAACTATTTATTCCTAATTTAACTTTTTGATATGTTCATTTTGGTGCAAGTGAGAGCTCAACATAGTTACATATCAAAATTTATGGCCTTCAAAAGTTTGGAATCCACATAATTTATTTATATAAAAATTTAGAGGCAATACATGACCCTCTAAGAGTATAAAAAGTTATAAAAACATCCTTGAATAGATGGAGCTATTTATGTCTAAATTATACTTTTTGATATGGTTGTTTTAGTGCAAACGAGAGCTTAAATAGAGTTATGGATCAAAAGTTATGGCCTCTATAAGATTGGACTCCATTTCATTTATTTTAAAAACTTTTTAAAGGCCATACATGACCATATGAGGGTCTAAAATGTTTTGAAAATATTTTTAAATAGATATATTTATTTATGGTTGAATTGTATTTTCTAATTTAGTAATTTTTTCATAAATGAGAGATCAAATGGAGTTACAGATCAAAATTTATGGCCTTCAAAATTTTGGACTTTGTATCATTTATTTTCAAAACATTTTAGAGGTTTTACATGACCATTAGGGGATATAAGAAGTTATAGAAACATATTTAAATGTATATAACCATTTAAGATGAATTATACTTTTGAGATGGTTATTTTGGCACAAACAAGAGGTCAAACATAGTTATGAATCAAAAGTTAGGGCCTCTAAAAGTTTAGACTTTGTATAATTTGTTTTCAAAACTTTTTGGAGGCCATACATGACCATATGAGGTTCTAAAAAGTTATAAATACATCCTTAAATGGATAGAGTTTTTATTCTTCAATTTTACTTTCTAAGATGGTCATTTTGGCATAAATGAGAGCTTAAATGGAGTTACAGATTAGATGTTATGGCCTCCAAAAGTTCTAAACTTTTCAACTCCATATATTTTATTTTCAAAACATTTTAGGCCATATTTGACCATTTGAGGGTCATAATTTTTTTGAAAACATCCTTAAATAGATATATCTATTTATAGTTAAATTATAATTTCTAAGATAGTCATTTTGGCACAAACAAGATCTAAAATAGAGTAATGGATAAAAATTTATGGCCTTTAAAAGTTTGGACCCTATATCATTTATTTTCAAAACTTTTCAAAGGACATATATAACCATATGAGGGTTTGATAGAGTTTTTATGGCTAAATTGTAATTTCTAAGATGATGGTTTTGGTTTTAAAAATATCTCAAACAGAGTTATGGATAAAAATTTATGGCCTCCAAAAGTTTAAACTCTACATCTTTTGATTTCAAAACTTTTTGGAAGCCATACATGACCATTTGAGGGTTTTAAAAGTTCTAAAAACATATCTAAATGGATAGTGATTTATATGGCTGAATTTTACTTTTTGATATGGTCATTTTGGAATAGATCAATAGTTATGGCTGAATTGTAAAGATTAACATGTTGAGCACACACCACACTAAGAGGAGGGGTGAATCAGTGTGTAATAATAATATACTTTTATTTATAATTAAATTTTATACATAAATCATTCACATAAGAATAAGTAAATTCACAATACATAATTTACATGGAAAACTCTTGGTGGGGAAAAACCACACTTAAAATGATGCTTGGATCTACTATACAAATCCATCCATAAGATTAATAATCTTTTTTACAGAAGTTTTTTAGGCACCAACCTACTTGGAGACACTAATACCCAATTCCAAGCACCAACTTAATAAGAGACACCAATCTATTTGAATTGAAGCACCAATTTCACTACCAAGCACTAACTTAGTGAAAAACACCGATCTTTATATTTTGAGACACCTATCTCACTTAAATAATTTTCACCTTCTAACTATTGCTTTGTCAACAAAGGATGGCACAATAAAGTTTCACTCTTCTCCCTCTTTTCTCTCTTCTTTAGTTTCTTCTCCTTATGTATGATAGAAAGAATTATTTCTACTTATTTTCTAACTCCCATTGATTTATATTTTATACGTCTTCATTTCTCTTGGAAAGGATGTGATTTCTCCCAAGGTATACAACCTCTTCAAATGTGGTTAGCCCTTCATTTTAGATTATTATTCATTAGATTTGGGTAATGATTCTTATTTCCAAAATGTGGATGCTAAAAAAGGTGGTCAGCCATTATTTAATATAAATTAATTTAACTCCATTTCAACATTGTTGTTCATTATTTAATTATTGATCTTCACACTTCAATCATTGTTCTTCACACTAGGCAAGTCTGTAGCTACTAATTAGGCAAGTTTAAAGCTACTAGGTGAGTCTAAATATATTGAATGAGTTTAAATATCTAGATGATTATAAATCTATTAAGTGAGTGTGAAGATCTAGGTGAGTCCAAAGCTACTAAGTGAGTCCAAAGTTTTGGGTGAGTTTGAATCTACAAAGTAAGTCTGAAGCTTTGGGTGAGTCTAAATTTACTGAGTGAGCCAAAAGCTCTAAGGAATCTGAAGCCACTAAGCTAGTCCAGATCTCTAAGTGATTTTATAGCTTTCCCTTCACTTTAACTTTGACATCATGACAATATTCCAACAATCTCCCCTTTATCATTAATGGTAATCCTATATAAAAATAGTACTTGAACTTCCCCCTTTATTATAGTTCTCCTCTTTTCTCCCCCTTTGACATCACTAGAAAAGAGACATATTCACAATGTATATCACCAAAATATCCATGGAGATGAATCATACTATGATTAGTTCCCCCTTTACCCATGTCTTTTTTGATGGATTGAATCACTAGATAAAGAATAGATCACTCCTAATTTTTTCCTTAAAAACTCAAAAGTTTCTTTTAGGAGGGGCTTCATAAAGATATCTACTATTTGTTCCTTTGTGGCAATGCACTCCATCTTTAATTGATGATATGAAACCTATTCTCTTAGCAAAAGATACTTGATAGAAATATGCTTAGTTTTTAAACGCATAACTAGATTATTGGAGATATTTATTTCACTTGTATTGTCACAAAAAATAGAAATTGGATTGACATAATCAATTCTAAAATCACTCAAAGTTTATTTCATCTAAAGGACCTATGTACAACATGATGTTGCTTAGATTTACTTAGCTTTAACTATGGATAAATAAATTGAGGGTTATTTCTTACTCAACTATGACACAAGACTCTTTCCAAGAAAGAATGCACCTCATCTTGTGTTCTTTGTATCATCAATGTTGCCCACCTAATTTACATCAACATAAGTTCTTAGAGTGAAGTTATTTTCTCTTGGGTACCACAAACCAAGATCCATAGTGCCTTTGAGATACTTGAATATCCTTTTGACTTCCTACAACTGTGTTTCTTTTGGTGTTTCTTGAAATCTTGCTACTAGACCTATTACCTGGATGATATCTAGTTTTGATGCAACAATATATAATAGATTTCCAATCATTGATCTATACAAGGTCTGATTGACTTCTATTGACTCATCACATTTACTCAACTTACACCTTATTACCATTGGAGTAATTACTATTTTACAATCATCCATATTGAATTTATTTAATATTTCCTTAAGGTATTTGGTCTAAGAGATGAAGATTCCTTTACTTGACTAAGTAATTTGTAACCCAAGAAAAAATGATAACTCTCCTAACATAGAAATTTAAAATTCTTGTTGCATTATCCCTATAAATTATTGAGACATCTTTTCATTGTATCTACCAAAAATAATGTCATCAACATACATAGCCATAATTAAATAGTTCTCACCTTTAGTCTTGATGTCTAGGTTATTGTCAGCACTCCTCTCTTAAAGCCTTGATCAAGTAAGTATCTATCAAGCCTACATACAAGGTTTTAGGGTCTTTCTTTAGTCCATACAATTCTTTCTTCAGCCTACACACATAGTCTGTGTTCCCTAATAGAGAGAAACCTTTAGGTTGATCTATGTAAGCCTCTTATTCAATATTCCCATTGATAAATATAGACTTCACATCCATCTAATAGACCTTAAAATTATTGAATCTATCATATGATAAGAATAGTCTTATGGATTCTAATCTTACCACAAGTGTAAAAGTCTCCTCAAAGTCAACTCCTTCTACTTGAGCATAGACTTTATAGACTAGTCTTGCCTTATTCCTTGTTACCTTACCATCTTCATTTAGTTTATTCCTAAAGACCCATTTAGTTCCAATTATGTTCTTGTCCTTCGGTCTAGAAATAAGTTTCAAAGTTTCATTATTATCTATTTGGTTCAATTCCTATTCTATGGAATTGATCCAATGCTTATCATTGCTAACTTATAAAAAGCTCTTTAGTTCTATCTTCGACAATAGAGAAAAGTTTACATTTTTTGATGTATTTATTAACCTTCTCCTAGTTTTCACTCCAACATTAATATCACTGATGGTTTGATTTTCTAATTGAATTTAGATGGTTCCCTTGTATCTTCCCTTTCTTCTTATTCTTTACTTTCTTCTACTACTTTTTCTTTTCTTAAAGTTTGATTCTTTTGAATGAAAATTAAGTGGTACACTCACTTGTTTAGGCCTAATTTCATCCATTCTAACACTGACACTCTCTAAAATTATTTATAGCCTTTTATTATAGCATTTATAGGCTTTAATCTTTAAGGAATAACCAATAAAAATATCTTCATCAGTTCTTAATTTGAACTTGCCCAAGTCTTCATTCTCTTTTGATGTAGCATTTTCTTCCAAACACTTTGAATTATTTGACCAAAGCTAGTCTACTCTTTTATAGCTCACATGTTGTTTTACTATTATTTACCATGATTTGTCCTCTATTCAAGATTTAAACTATAGTGTTAACTTCATATCTCTAATATTTATTTGAAAGCATGGATATTTTTAGCATTATTCTTGCCATTTCTTGCATAGTTTGATTTTTCTCTTTACAACTCCATTTTGTTATGGATTCCTAGTGGCTAATAAATGTCTCTTTATTATATGATCTCAACATTATTCATTTAATTCATTTTAGAGGAATTCATCCCCTTGATTCGACCTCAGGCATTTGATATTTAGATCCATTTCATTTTCAACCAAAGGTTTAAAATCTTTAAACTTTTCAAACACTTTATATTTATCTTTTAGAAAGGTAACCCATGCCATTCTAGAATAATCATCAATAAGCAATATAAAATAACTCTCACCTTGTATGCTTTGAATTCATATGGGTACACATAGATCTGTATGGGTCAATTTTAATGGCTTAGTTTTCAAGTACTCTTTTGATCTAAAAATTGCTTGTGTATGCTTCCCATGCTGACATTACTTACAAATAAGGTATGAAGGTTTTATATTTTTAGCATGTATTTTACAACATTCTTAGTGCTGATTTTCACTAAATTGTCAAAATTTATATGGCCCATTATTTTATGCCATAACTAGCTTTCATCAACTTGACTCATGTAGAATTCCTCTCCTTTTATTTCACTGAGCATGTATAGATTATTTGATGTTCTATTTGCATCTATAACTAATTTCCCTATGTCTACTCTCCTAATCTCATAGCCTTGAGCATAAAATGTGAGTGTGTGTCCTTGATCACACATTTGGATGGAATTTAATAGGTTATGATTCAACCCTTCAACATATAAAACATTTTTAGTTTTGTCCTTTCTATTATCAAGGTTGAGGGTACCTTTTTTAGTAATCCTAGCCATGACTTTATCCCCAAATTTTATTTTACCTTCACTCATTTTATTCAAATTGATAAATTTTATTTTATCACTTATCATGTGGCTTGAACACCCATTGTCAACATACCATTGTTGCCTTTCATCATGTGCATGAAACATTATTTGAACAAGCATAGTTTTTCCTTTTTCTGATTAACTTCCTCTTGCTTCTCTCTCCATATTTTTATAGATTATTTTTTATTTATAACTGGGGTATTCACATTATTATTCTATTTAGGGGTTTTTATTAAAATACTCCTATAGAATCATGTTATATGATCAAAATTATTACAATTATAACATACAATGTCACTTTCTTTGTAATTTAATAATGGTGCAAATGAGTTATAGTTTCTATTGGAAAATCCATAAATGTCTTTTCCATAGTTCCATGCATATCAATTTCTTGTATGTGCATTAAACTCTATTTCTCTATGACCAAATTAATTTCAAGAATAATAATAGCCATAGAAGTAGCTTGTATACCTTATCACATTGTTTTGCCTTGATGAAAATGATCTTCTGAGATATCTAACAGGGATATTATTACCTATATTTTGTCTATGAGTATAATTAACATTCTCTAATTATATTCACTTTATATATTAATATACCTCTTAAGTGCATCCACATAGTTATTTGGATTCTTTGTATTTATCCTCTTAGGTGGTTCTATAGTTTTTGCACTCTGCCCTTCTTTGGTGCTCTTCTAGTTCTCTTCATAACCAAGACTAGTATTGATGCATGATGACCTTTGGAAATTTAAAATATTATCTATTAATTTTTTTCTTTTTAATTTATCACATGTATTCTCTAATTCCTTATTTAATAAATTAACTTTTGTTTTTAGCTTGGCAATATGGTCTTATTTTGCCTTAAACTAGACTCTTACTTCTTCCTCTATCTTCTTGGCTTCTTCTATTTTAGTCTTTAGACTAATGATGAACTTTTATGACTCTTCTAGGCTATGAGACATTTTTATTTTTATTAAAATTTTATTCTTCATAGTTTTGAATTTATAATCTTTGTTTCAGATTCTTCTTAATAAATTTTATCTCACCTAAAGCATAGACGAGTTCTTCTTCAAGATTTACTTCTCCTTCATCCTTGGCATATTCCTCCTTTTTAAAGGTTTCTTCACTTATAGAGGCATCATTCATTATTATTATATCCATGAATAGGGTTTCTTCTCTATCACTACCTGAAATGCTCCCATCACTCTCCTTAGCTAAACTGATATTATTTTTAGAACAGAGACTTTTATTTTGCTTACCAAACTTTTTCTTATTTTCATTTTGTTTGAAGATTTTATTATATTTAGGTTTTATTTCCTTTTTATTTATTTCCTCATTATGATTTTCCTCATCATCATCATCATCATCCTTATGTGGACATTTAATAGTAAAGTGCCCTATTTTACCACAATTGAAACACTTGAAAGGTAGCTTACCTTTGTATTTTCTAGATCCATTTTCAAGATTTTTGATAAACAAGGCATCCTCATCTTCTTCTTCATTAGTGTTATCACTTGATTTAGGATCATTATATTTCCATTTCTTAAAATATTTAAAGGTTTCTTCCTTCTAAGATGATTTTTTCTTTTCAGTCCTTATCTCATATGGCATGAGAATTCTATGTAACTCATCTATTGCTAATTTTTTTAGATCATTTATTTATTTGATAGCATAAATTTTTATAAAAAATCTTGAAGGTAGAGACCTTAGTAACTTTTGTATGATTATATATTCTTTGACTTTTTCACTAAGCTCTCTGATAATGTTGACTATTTTATCTACATGAAGTAGATAGGATGCAATGTTTTCATCCTCACTCATATTCAAACATTAGAATTATATTCTATGAGTTTTAAAGCTTGGCTATATTTACTTTATTATATCCCTTATATATGGTCTTAATTTTATCCAAAAACCCCTTAGCTAAGTCATACTACATTACTTTTACAAACTCAAATTTTGATAAACCACATAGAATAACATTCATGGTTTTGCATTATTTTTACTAGCCTTCTTTCCTATGTATTTTTTGGTTGAGTCTATGGTGGTATGTATCCATCCACAAATACTTTCCAAATTTCAAAACCAATATCTATTAGATATGTCCTCATCCTTATACTCCAAAATGCATAATTTGTCCCATTGAATAATGGAGCCTTATTGGTAGAGAAACCTTCTTGAACCTAATGATTATCCATGTGTTATATTAGGATCTACCTTCTAGTGGTTAAAATGATCCTAAAGGAACCTCACTTTGATACCAATTATTTAACACACACCACAATGAGAGGGGGTGAATCCATGTGTAATAATAATCTAATTTTCTTTATAATTAACTTTCATAAAGAAACCATTCACATAAAAACAAGTAAATGCACAACACATAATTTTTTTGGAGAACCCTCGATGGAAAAAAATAACATTTGAAAGGCTAATTCTATATACTATACAAATCCATATATAAGATTAATAACTATTTTTACAAAAGTTTTGTAGGCAACAACCTACTTGGAGACATTAATCTCCTTGAACTGAAGCACCAACTTCACTACCAAGCATCAACTTAATAAAAGACATCGATATTTATATTATAAGACATTGATATCACTTAAAAAATTTCTACCTTCTCATTGTTCCTTTGTCAAAAAATAATGGCATAATCAAGTTTTACTCTTCTCCCTCTTTTCTCTCTTCTTCCTCTTCTTATCCTTGTGTATGATATAAAGAATTATTTCTAATTACTTTCTAACTCCCATTATTTTATTTTTTATACCTCTTCATGCCTATTGAAAAAGGTGTGATTTATCCCAAGGGATATGGCCCCTCTAAATGTGGTCAACCCTTAATTTTAAATTATTATTCATTAAACTTGGGCAACAATTCTTATTACCAAAATTTGAATGCTAATAAATGTGGTTGGCCATCATTTAATACAAATTAATTTAAATTTATTTCAATGTTA
>JARHVA010000191.1:3557500-3810000 GCA_037957365.1 Torreya grandis
TCCATAATTTTGAAGGCCATAAATTTTGATTCATAACTCTATTTAAGCTCTCGTGTGTGTCAAAACAACCATCTCAGAAAGTAAAATTTAATTATAAATATATATCCATTTAGATATTATTTTAAAACTTTTATTCCCCTCATATGGTTATATATATCCTCTAAAAAGTTCTAAAAATAAATGATGTAGAGTCAAAAATTTAAGAACTTTTGAATGCCATAAATTTTGTTCCATAACTCTATTTGAGATCTCATTTGTACCAAAATGAATTTATTAGAAATTAAATTTTAGTAATATATAGATATATCTATTTATGTATGCTATAAAAAAATTTATACCCTCATATTGTCACATATGTCCTTTGAAAAGTTTTGAAAACAAATGATATGGAGTTCAAACTTTTGAAGGCCATAACTTTTGATCCATAATTTTGAGCTCTCATTTAAGACAAAATGATTATATTATAATGTAAAAAATAGACACAAATAGATATATTAATTTAGGGATGTTTTAAAATATTTTATGACCTTATATGGTCAGTTATTGCCTCCAAATTTTTTTGAAAATAAATGATGCAGAGTCTAAACTTCTAGAGGCCATAAATTTTGATTTATAACTCATTTCGAGCTCTTATTTACACCAAAATGATTATATTCGAATGCTTAATTAAACCATAAAATTATATATCTATTCAATGACGTTAAAAAAATTAGACCCTCGTATGGTCATGCATGGCTTTTGATTTTTTTTGAAAACAATCGACACTAAGTCAAAACTCTTAAAAGCTATAACATTTGATTTGTAACTCTATTTAAGCTCTCATTTTCATAAAAATGACCATTTCATATGGTTATATATTGAATCTACCCATTTATGGATGCTTTTAGAACTTTTTAGACCCTCATATGGTCATGTATGGCCTTTTAAATTTTCTAAAAATAAATGATGTGAAGTCTAAACTTATGTAGGTCATAAATTTTGATTTGTAACTACATTTGAACTTATGTGTGATTCAAAATGCAATCTCAAAAATTAAAATTTAGCTATAAATAGATATATCTATTTAGGGATATTTTTATAACTTTTTAGACCCTCATATGGTCATGCATGGCCTCTAAAAATTTATCAAATCAAATAATGTGGTGTCCAAAATTCTAAAGGACATAACTTTTGATCTCTAACTCTATTTGAGTTCTTGTTTACACCAAAATGATCATCTAGGAAAGAAAAATTCATCCATAATTATCTCTATTAATTTATTTATATTTAAAAAAAATTCAAACTGTAGTCATATAAAATGTGAAAATTTGTAACTTGAGTGTGGCACCCAACCCATAGTCCCTCTTGCTTCCTCTCATGATCCTCATAGGCATATTTTCATTGATACACAGTCATCCATAGCCTTCCAAATAGTGATTTCACCTCCTCCAAGTATCATTTTCAGTGATTATTCCATCCCCCTAGGTATTATTCCTTTAAGATAATAGTGCCCAACTTAGACTATAGCATCATACCCTAGGGTGTCCATTTCTAGTGCTCCTATCCAAATATATTTTTACTACTAATGGTCATTTCCTTCCAATTTTTATCCTCCTTCTTGTCAACCTAACACAAATACATTCAACCCATGACCAATAGATACCTATAAAATTCCATTCAAAGTTCATTTAGAAGGGGTTAGTAAATATCACAAAGAAAGTAAGAATACAAGCAAGACTACTTAGGCATATTTCCCTATTCTCTACATACAACCATCCAATATAGCCATAAGATTATTCAAACCCTCAAACCAGTCCCTAACCATCTCAAGCATGCCCATTTTAGCATTTACATCTTCATACACACTATTTCACAAAGCACATCAAGTGGGAGAACTACATATAGATTGATCCCTCTTTGGATATTGGTATGTAGACAAAGTGCCCACATAAGGGGTGTGGGTACGTGTTAAGTGCATATTACACACACTAAGCCCCCTCTTTCCCAATTTTTTTAAAACATAATGGAGTATATAGTTTGAAGACTAAATCAACTATACAAGGAGTTTCACATACATCTAACAGTCAAAATTTCATAAGCAGACTCACACACACACAATGAACAAAACCTAAAAAGTTCAAGTCTTAGTGCCAGACCATAGGGTGTTTTATTTTGATTCTCCTATCCTTTCTTAAAATGAAATCCAAATATTTATTTTTGATAGTGTCCCAATCCTACATAGTGAATTTCAAACCCTATAATAGTTATCTCAATCAGTTTCTAACTAAGTCTTATTTTTTTCACATTTATTGTTATTTATAGAAAGGTTAAAATTAAAATTAATTTATATAATTTAGTAGCTTAATTATTTAAATATAATTTAATAATTTAATAGCTCAGACATTTAACTAAATTAGGAACAAGACTCTAATATTCCCAAAAAATATAAATCATTTGGTGAACCTGACTTCATTTGTGAATAAAAACCCTAGAAACCCTAGGGTAAATTCCTTGCTAGTTTTTACAATATTTTTATAATTTTTTACTTACCTATTTAAATCATAAATACAATTTAAATTTTAAAATTTGAAAGTAATTTTAAAAAAAATCTTCCAAACCCTATTTGCATATACTAGGTCTTTTCAAATCAATAATTTTCCAATATTTTTTTGTTTTTTTATTTACATATTTAAATAATAAATTAGCATCAAATTTTAAAATTCTATAGTAATTTTAAAAATTTATTTTTCTTCCAAACCCTAGTTGTATACACTAGGTCCTTTCAAATAAAGATTTTTCCAATAATTTTCTAATTTTTTACTTATATATTTAAATAAAAAAGTAGCATCAAATTTTAAAATTCCATAGTAATTTTCAAAATTTATTTTTCTTTCAAACCCAATTTCATACACTAGGTCCTTTCAAATCAAAAATTGTCCAATTTATTATTTTATTTTTTACCTGCATATTTAAATAAGAAATTCACTTCAAATTTATAAATTCCATAGTAAAATTTACAAATATCAGTTTTGCAAAACCATAGTTACATATACTAGGTCCCCTTTGCTTTTGAGGTATCACCTTACATTTGAAATCAAATTTCACATAAAAAACAAACAAAAATGGATCTCACTTATTTACAAATTTTTATTGCATTTCTTACATATAATGAGACCATACTTGTTCCTATCATGTACATGAATGTTGAATTTTACCATATGTCAATAAAAAGATTCATTATTTACATTGCATACTTAATTTTCATAATATGGGATGATATCAAGAAAATTAGTGCTAAATATGTTAAGATAAATCTTGCCTCACCTCCTTTGGAGCCTTTATCCCATGTTGAGATATGTTACATGGTCCATTTTTCTCTTCCCTAGGTCACTACCCATCACTAGAGAGCCTAATTGACACCCTTTATCCCTCTACCACCTTGATCTATCAATTATCTATGCTCTCCTCCCATATCTACTACTAGTCCTATATGGATAGTAGATAATGCAATTAGATCTATTACTCATTGAGTCACCATGCCTCTTCTACCTAGTAAAGAGCTATGCAACCCTCCCATACCTTCCCATCCCTATCCCAACCTACCTACACATGTAGATCTATACAAGGCATATGGTATTGTTGATCAATTGAGAAACACACTAGCTAAGATTTCCATGTTAGAATTGCTTTAGAAAGCCAGTGTGTTTAAGGACATTCTTTATTAGGCACTCAATCAGACTTTTATGCCCATTGATTTAGAGCCTTCTTATTTTGCATCAATGATCAACATGATAAAAATTATAGAAGATGTCATTTATTTTGATCATGGTGACATACCATCTTAGATAGTTATTGATCAAAATTTACCACTATTCATACAAGCTTAAGTCAAAACCAACACATTTAAAAGAGTTCTAGTTGATAGTAGTTTCAAACACAATATACATAATATTACATTCTTATAGACCATGGGTGTAGATATGACATATATACAAAAATCATATAAGATTATTAGAGGGTTTGATGATATACCATGATATACATTAGGAATCATTGATTTAGATATCATGGTAGGGCCTAAAACCCTCTCTACATAGTTTCAAGCTATGTCAGGTCCTCTTCATTATAATATTTTACTTGGATGACCTTGGATACATACTATGTGAGAAGTTCCTTATACTCTTCATCAATGTGTTAAGTTTATCCATGAAGGATACCTATACACATGCCAAACAAATAACTATCCATTCAAATATTAATGGATTATAGAGTCATCTTCAACTATTTTTCCAGATAAGACACCTCATATCATAGTTCAGGTGCCACTTCATTAAATTTCTCTTGATCAAATATATACATATGAGGTAGGAGAGACTAGAACATCTTGCACTCCTCCACTTACAGTTGTATCTTTAGCTCTAGATACTCAACCAGTCATAGTAGATTCAACCATTCCACCTAGTCCATCAGTCATGGTTCCTCCACCTGTTATAATTATTCAATCACCAATATCAATTCTAGTAGTACTAATTTATTCTATAGATATATATCCTTTGATAGTTATAGTTACTATGATAGTTATAGATACTCTCATAACACCATCTTCTTCTACTAATATAGTTGATGATATTCTCATATCATAGCTACCACTTGTGGTAAATTTTGAGTTTTCCATATGTACATGATGTCGATATAGATTCCTAGGCTACTTTAGATGATGATACAACACCCACACTCATCGATGACTATTTGTGTAGATTGAGATTTACACCAGTTGGCCCAAGAGAGTAATGAGATGACTCTAGATCTCTTATTAGACATCCTACATCACTCTTACCATTTCACACTACACTCTAAGGATATACTCCACATTCAGGGCCATAGATAGATCACTTGGCACATATAGTTCACATGGTTATCTCTATAGATATAGAGCCAGTCATTCAGACTCAAGTAGACAATACATAACATAAACCATAGATAATACTATAGATGTTACTTGATCATGGATTAATCACATTACCTACAGTATGAAATACATTTATTAGTAGGTTATCACAACAATATGGTCACCCATTTTGTCTTTTTCATAGAATCATAGGTCATGATATAAACTCATGTACATTTTTACAACAAAGATTGGATAAACTACAGGTTCAAGGTATTATTTAATTACATCACTACCAACACAAAATTCACCACTTCTACCTAATCCATCTACTACCAAAGCTAAACATCCTAGATAAGACTCAACATCTTCACCACCAAAACAACCTTCATTTCATCATTGATAGGATGACACAATGTTACAAGTGGTAGATCTTAGACTACACAAAGAGCATAGATATTCCTAACACCTGAGGAAATAGCCATCATGCATAAAAAATACATAGCATATGATGATACTTATGATGATGATCTTGAGGTATTTTTTGATGGTCATGATCCCTTCCTCTATCTCCATCCTTAACGAGCTCCATCCTTGGACCCTTTACCTCCTCCAACCTAGTCTTTTACATCATTGTATACATATTGCTTATTTTAAATTACTTGTACATGTTTTGTTTTGTGTATTTATACATAGTTTCTTAGTAATTCTTGTACATGGTCTTCTCATGATTGATTATACATAGCTTATATCAAAATTACAAAAACATTAAAATATATCAAAATATCAAAAACATTAAAATATATCAAAAAATACAAAAAGATTCAAATATTTCAAAATACAAAAACATTCAAATAATTCAAAACATCAAAAATATTTCAATTTTATGCACTATCTATGCTTTAGGTCTCTACTACTATGTTAGACTTACATTTGTTATTCTATTCTATTATTTTTCAATTTATCTATATTACCATGCTTCACTTAGTCTTCTTTGAGTGTGTGTAATGACTTCCAGATCCTTGATTGCTTCACTTTACCCATTGAAGGGACTTCTTACTTTTACATTTGAGACATACATCAATATATCTACCCACTGGGGGCATATTCTACATGACTACACCATCCACATTATGTCATTCCTACACCACACACTCTAGTTATCATGTTGATGTACATTAGTTATTAGCTTACATAGATTACTCTATCAACACTCACTAGTATATAACACTTGTTGATTTCCTAGCATATACCTACTCTTGTACTACATGTCTTGCATACTTTCACTTATTACTTTGATTAGTTAGATTTAATTGTATTTCTAGCATATTACATGCATTCCTTTTTTGATTTGCATAGCTAGATGTGTTTATATTTATCAATTTTAATTTTCTCTTGTACATGTCTTAGGATATTTGCCAATATCTTTTGCCTTTACTCTTATTTATGATTGTGGTTTTAACACCAACCTTGCTTATTTCAATTGCATTATGTATGTGGCATTTGAACATGCCTTGTGTGCTTGTTTTCTAGTTTGAGTGACATGTGCCCATGTCCCTTGTTTGCTTGGCCCCTTATCTACTCTTGTATGCTTTTTTTTCTTGCCTTGTGTGCTTGTTGTTGGTTTTCTTTTCAATTGTTTATAATGCCATGATCCACACCATGCATTATCTTGATTTTTTGGATGTCATGATGGACATCATGCTTCATCCTTCCTTGACAACTAACAATTAATAATTAACCATACTTCTAATTTCACTTCATTATATTGCACATGTTATTACATTGGTATGTCTATACATGCATACCCCTATTGATTTAACAATCTCCATTACAAATCATTCTATATCTTGTTGATTATCATTGCTATATCATGTATGTTCATAGCATAACACACTTTTAGGGCACTTTCTTCTGAGGGTAGTCATTATAGGGTCTTTATTCCTACCCTCAAAAGAGGGGGAAAATTAGGGTTTTATCATAGAGATCAGATCTCTTATTAGACAAAAAATCAGCATTTAGAACACCTAAAATAGTAACTCGACTTCAAACTAGGTAGAACAGACCAGGTAGATAGTGAGAATTATAGAACAGTCATCAAAATTCACCCAAGACAATAGTACCAAGATTAGACTATAGTGCCAGATAATAGGGTGTCTATTTTTGGTGATCCTATCTAAATAACAAAAAAAAAATAGATTTTCCAAAAATAATTAGAAAGGTAAGCTCATCTATATTTTTACACATATAGACCAATTCAAATTTAGTAGTTTTAGTATAGTTTTTCTCAAAGAATCTAGATATAGGGGGTATCATGTATGGCATGATGGCTGTCACTTCCAATTTTAGATTAGGTAGTTGGTATAACATCTAGATCAAAATCCATGTTATAGACACTAGTGATTGGGGGAAATGTGCACTGGACATTTGGCTTCTCTTCTTTTTGAATTTAGTATATTATCCATGAATTCTTAGTAGTTGTGTGCCTTATTCCATATGCAGGTGGTTGGCATCATTTCAAAGTGGATTTCATCCAATCCTAACCTCCACATTTTTGAGTGGCTTCTACATAAGCCTATTTCCCAATTTTGGAGTGGCTTTCATATAAGCCTAATCTCCACTTTTTTTGAGTTGACCAAGAGTGGCATAGTTTTAGAACACATTTAGCTATCTAAATCACATTTTCATATTATAGAGCATTCATGGGCTTCCAAATCCATCTTACATGACACACATTTCATACTAATATCAGTTCATAGTTTCACTTCATAAGGCAATGATGGAGCCAAATGACTAACTAGCCTTTGCATTCTTGAGCCACCTTCTTAGAGGTATTAGACACATAGTTTGAACATCAATTACCACATGCATGATCACATATATTCACTTAGTGGGTGATGATGGAGCTAAAGGGATATCCTTTTCATTCTTAAGCCACTCTCAGGGAATTGAGTACTCAACTCCATTCATGATATTACTCTTGGTACAACACATACCTAGCATTACTCAAAACCATAATAGGTTTTGTATTGGTTCATGTACCTGATGAGGTGTATTTGTTCCTTTTTCTTCTTCTCTCTCTTACCTAGCCTTGTACATTCTTATTTTAGATATAGTGTATCTAGTAATAACTAATCTACTATTTTTTTTTCTTATAGATTTACACTTCACAACATACTCTCTCTACTCACATCCAATATTACATAACTTTATAAGCTTCATCCTTATAGGTAAGTTTAGGTATATTTTCTATTTTTCCTTTATCTTAGTATTTCTCTTTATTATATCACTAGAATAAAGGAGGGGTAAATGTAGTCATAAAATGTGAAAATTGGTAACTTGAGTGTGTCTTATGAGAACCAACCCATAAGTCCCTCTTGCTTTATCTCATGACCCTCATAGGCATCTTTTCACTAATTCCCAGTCATATGTAGCCTTCTAGATAGTGATTTCACCTACTCTAAGTAGCATTTCTAGTGATGATTCCATCCCCTTGGGTCCTATTCCTTTAGGATAATAGTGCCCAATATGGACTTTAATATCAAAACCTAGGGTATATGTTTCTAGTTCTCCTATCCAATTGTATTTTTACCACCAATGGTCATTTATTTCTAGTTATTATGCTCCTTATTATTGGCCTAGCATGAATGCATTTGACCCATAAACAATAAATCCCTATAAAATCCAATTCAAAGTTTATTTAGAAGGTGTTGTAAAATATCACAAAGCAAGCAAGAATACAATAAAGACTACTCAAGCATATTTACCTATTCTCTACATACATCTATCTAATATTGTCACAAGCTTATTCAAACCTTCACACCAATCCCTAGCCACCTCAAGGAAAATAATTTTAGAATTTTCATCCTCATACACCCTATTGCATAAAAGACATCAAGTGGGAGAACTACATATGTTTCGATCCCTCTTTAGAGTATTTGTATGTAGGTAGTGTGCCCATACAAGGGGTGTGGATGCACATTTAGTGCATCTTACACACACTAACCCCCCCTCTTTCACACAGTTCATCAAACCATAATGGAGTCTAAGATTTGAATATTAAATTAGATCTATAGAGAGTTTTATAGACATCAAATAGTTGAAATTTTATAGGTAGATTCATATAGACACAATAAACAAAACCCTAAACGTTTAGGTCTCTTGGTCAATAATGATAGAAGAGGAATATAATACTAGACCCTAAGGTGTCTTATTTTGGTGCTCATGCCCTTTCATAAAATGAAATCCAAATCTTGATTTGTGATAGTGTCCCAGTCTTATTTTTTTCACATTTATTACTATTTATAGAAAGGTTAAAATTACAAGTAATTTATATAAATTGGTAGCATAATTATTGTAATATCATTTACTAGTTTAATTAGCCAGACCCTTAACTAAATTAGGAATAAGAATCCAATATTCCACAAAAATTTAAATCACAAACCCTCATATGGAAACATATGGCCTCTAAAGTTTTTTGAAAACAAATGATATGGAGTCCAAACTTTTAAAGGCCATAACTTTTGATCTGTAACTTTGTTTGAGCTCTTGTTTGTATCAAAATGAGTATCTTAGAAAGTATAAATAATGCATAAAAATTCTATCCATTTAGGTATGTTTTCAAAAAATTTCAACCTTTACATGTTCATGTATAGATTTTAAAATTTTCATAAAATAAATGATGTGGAGTCCAAACTTCTAGATGACATAAATTTTGATTTTTTACTTCATTTGAGCTCTCGTTTGGTTCAAAATGACTATCTTAAAAAGTATAATTTATCCATAAATAGATCTATCAATTTATTAATATTTTTTAAAAACTTTTTGGACCCTTATATGGTCATGTATGTCTTATAAAAAGTTTTCAAAATAAAAGATGTGGAGTCTAAGATTTTGGAGGCTGTAACTCTATTTAAGCTCTTTTTTGTACCAAAACCATCATATTGGAAAGTAAAAATTAGTCATAAATAACTATATTTATTTAAGGATGTTTTAAAAACCTTTATGACCCTTATATGGTCATGTATGGCCTCTAAAAAGTTCTAAAAACAAACTATGTGGAGTCTAAACTTCTTGAGGCCATAAAGTTTGATATGTAACTCTATTTGAGCTCTCTTTTATGCCAAAACAACCATCTCAAAAATTATTATTTAGTAATAAATAAATCTATTCATTTAGGGATGTATTTAAAACTTTTAAAACCTCATTTGGTCATGTATGACCTCCAATTTTTTTTGAAAACAAATGATGTAGAGTCCAAAATTTTTTTAGTTGTAAGTTTTAATCCATAACTCTATTTGAGTTCTCATTTACACCAAAATTACTATCTCAAAAAGTATAATTCAACCATAAATAAATTTATATATTTATGGATGTTTTCAAAAATTTATGACCTTTAGATAGTCATGTATGGCCTCTAAAAAGTTTTAAAAATAAATTATGTAGAGTAAAAAATGTATAAAATGTTTGGAGGCCATAAATTTTAATAAATAACTCTATTTGAGCTCTCATTTTCACTAAATAACTATCTCAAAAAGTAAAATTTAATCATAAATAACTCTATCCATTTAGGTATGTTTTTAAAACTTATTAGTGTTAGAGGTACAATCATTGAGAGGGGGTGAATTAGTAATGAAAGATAAACCAATTCAATTCCTAACTTTTATCCATTTAACACATACAATCATGATTCATACAAATTAAACATTGTGATGAACAAAGAAGATATAGCAAGATCAAGCACATAACACATGATATATGTGAGAAACCCTCTTGGGGGATAAAACCCACTAAATATATAAAATGGAATACATTACTATAATAAAAAGATCAAAATTTAGACTAGAACCAAATGATCAAGGAACACCCATCCCTTAGTTTAGTGATACATCCATACCACAAGGAGGAACCAACCCCCTAGTCAAATATTTACCAACTCATCTACCTTAATATAATATCTACTTATAATTTGATGTCTTATACACCTAATGATAGAATTATCTTAATTTAACTCTTTCCCCTTTACACTCTCACAAACTTACATACATAATACATGCATCTAAGACACCCTTTTGGATCACTCTCAAATAGCCTCTAGGGATTACTCACTCAATCTGCCTCTTATAGGCTTATTAGGTCTAATGACCTATGTTTTCACCTTCATCAACTTGATAAAACAATCATTAGTAATCCTCTTCAATCTCTAATGGTCCTCACTAACCATTACCTTCTCTTTCAAAGGTTCTTTCCTTCTCTTGGCTCCATGCACTATCAACTCAATTCCAAATAGTCCAATTATGAAAATTATGTATAGCATACACTCATCTAATGCATCTTGTTTAGCGAAGATTATTACCATAATTATTATACCTTTAAATTATGTCTTCATATATGTTACATGTATAAAAAACTCTACTCCATATATTAACCATAGTCCTTAAGACTTAAATCCTCCATTAGGCCTTCACATCCATACATTACTCTTACAACCTCTTAGACCACATTCAGCTTCCACCAATGCTTAGAAAATATCAAAATTATCTATAATATACCATTTATCACTCCCTCATGGTTATATTCCACATGGAACACCAAATAAATACTTTAACCTACCAATTAGGTCTCCTTACTCTTCAGGCCTTTATACATAGAAAATATAATCTAAAACTTCTAAAACAAATACTTAAATATTTTCACATATCCATATGATTGGATCACATGTTTTAAACCTTAAATAAATTTTAAAAACTTTCATGTTCCTTAGACACTTCAATACAGGCTCTAAGCACTCAAATCAACTCTATCATAATGACCACTCAAACTGGTCATATACAATCAAAATATAGTCAAGCTATTTTAACTCTCCATAATTAATCAAGGGAAAATCATGAAAAAAAAACTTATAATCAATACTTGATACTTATATACATATACATACTAATTTTCTTCCTTAATTCTTCTAAAAACATCTTCAACTTACCTCTGCAAGATGGTCACTTAAACTGCAAGTGTATTTAATAAACATAGTTAAATTCTAAGCCTTTGTTCATATTGAATATGGATTGGTAAAACCTAAAAAATACATAAATATGGTACTCATGGAGTCAAAAACACTCTCCAATATTTATGTCATCTTGAAATATTGAAATACCATCAAGAACTCTTTAATTATCCTTCTCAGGTCACAGGACATGATCAAACCTTTAGTCAACTTTGGAGTTTAATAATTTTGACTATACAGATAGTCAAACCTTATAACTAGATTTTATGGAGGTTCCTTGAAATATTATTCAAATTTTCCATTTAATCCATCAATAAATTAGTCCTAGATCAAAATATATAAGAAAAAATACTGAGCACTAGTTTATCCTTTTGTTAATTGAAATGCCAACGGTCACTGGTTAATACAAAATCATCTGTAGGCACATGTCTTCATCTTGTGTCCTCACATATCTTGATAAAATGTGATCTATTTATCTCCTTATGATATTATTTACTTTAAATTTCATTTCTCATCATTGATCTTAGATCCTCACTTTTGAGATCAAGCCACTTGGTAGCCTTGCATGCCCTCTGTGTAGCCTACAGTTAGTCTTCAATGAACTTCCACCACTTGGCATCCATGTGTGCCTGCTAAGCATTATTTTGAATTAATGATTAATATACACCATTTATCTTCATATTCAAGTTTTAACTCTCTCTATCGATCTTGATCTACTGCTCAAACTCTGTGAATGTGACACATGTCTTCATCGCATTTATTCTCAAGATCTTTGACTAATAGACTTTGTGCTTGTTGTTGATCTCTGTTTAATAAGTATAACACTTTCCATTGGATAATTATCTATTAAAATTAATATCTTTAAATATACATTTATTTTCTAATTAAATGCTTGTCATAGATTTTTGATATTATAAAATTGGTTAAGTATGGGAACTTAGTGAATTTTGTCCGAGAAGCCAACTTTGTACCTTAATAACTTTTACCACACATATCCTCATGACCTAAAAATTAGTTGAAATGATATCCTCTCAGATTTAAATACATCCATAGATCAATATGTTCTTTAAACCTTCATGTGTGATTTATAACATCATTAATCTACTCATTTAACCTTATCTGTCAAGATGACTACTTGAAACTAGACTTTCATGTGACTAATCTAATGAATTCCTTTCACTTATACAAGAAATCCAAGAACTCGTAATACCCCATAGGGTATTTGTAACATGTCCATACCATAAATAACATCCACCATCTTCTTATCCAATTGAAACACTAAATAAATTTTAAAGAACACTAAAGTACACTTTGTCATTGTCATTCATGCACACATGACACCTCATCAACATCTTGTGTCATATTGGAGACACCATTGACAAAAATACAATAGTAAAACCCTTATATGGTAGCATAAAACCTCTAATTTAAAAAAAAAAAAATGATACATAGTCGTAACATCCAAAGGCCATAACTTTTGATCTATAACTACATATTGAGATCTTGTTTATGCCAAAACAACTATCTTTAAAAATATAATTTATCCATAAATAATTCCATCCATTTACGGATGTTTTTTAAAAAATTTAAACCTTCAGTTGGTCATGTATGACTCAAAAATGTTTTAAAAATAAATGTTGTGGATTCTAAACTTTTGAAGGCCATAACTTTTGATTCATAACTCTATTTGATCCATCATTTACACCAAAATAACCATATCAGAACTAATTTTTTTAAATAGCACTATATATTTATAAATGTTCTACTAACTTTTACTACCTTATATGATCATGTATGCATTATAAAAAGTTTTGAAAATAAATGATATGGATTCCAAACTTTTAGAGACCATACAACTTTTGATCTATAACTTAGTTTGAGTTCTTGTTTGTACCAGAATGACTATTTCAAAAAATAAAAATTTAGACATAAATAAATCCATCCATTTAGGGATGTTTTTATAAATTTTGAAACCCTTATATGGTCATGTATGGCCTTTTAAAAGTTTTTTAAATAAATGATATGGAGTTAAAACTTTTGGAGGCCATAACTTTTGACCCATAGCTCCATTTGAGATCTCATTTATGCCAAAACGACCATCTTAGAAAGTATAATTTAGCCATAAACAAAATTTTCTATTTAGAGATATTTTCAAAACTTTTATTAAACTTAAATGGTCATGTATGGCCTTTGAAAATTTATAGAAACAAATGATGTGAAGTTGAAAAGTTTAAAACTTTCAGAGGCCATAAATTTTGATCTGTAAATTTGTTTGAGGTCTCATTTACACCAAAATGACTATCTTAGAAAGTAAAACTTAATCATAAATAAATCTATCTATTTCGATATTTTTTATTAACTTATCAAACCTTTATTTGGTCATATACATCCTCCTAATTTTTTTGAATACAAATGATATGGATTCTAAACTTCTAGAGGCTATAACTCTTAATCTGTAACTAAATTTGAGCTCTCATCTATGCCAAAAGGGTCATCATAAAAAAAAATTTCAAGAATAAATAAATATTTTCATTTAAGAATGATTTTAAAATATTTCAACCTTAATATGGTGATGTATGGCCTCTAATTTTTTTTGAAAATAAATGATGCGGAATTCAATCTTTTAGAGACCATAAATTTTGATCTATAACTCCATGTAAGCTCTCATTTATGCCAAAACAACTATCTCAAATAGAAAAATTCAACCATAAACAACTCTATCTATTTAAGTATGTCTAAAAAAAAATAGACCCTGAAATAGTAACACAAAACATTTAAACTATTCTCAATACAAACTATATAGAGTCCAAATTTCTAGAGGCCATAACTTTTAATTTGTAACTCTATTTGAGCTCTCATTTATGCTAAATGACAATCATATATGGTCATGTATTACCCCTAGCTATTTAGAGATGTTTTAAAAAAAAAATCAGACCCTAATATGGTCATGTATGGCCTCTAAAAAGTTCTAAAAAAGTTATGCATATTTCAAACTTTTGGAGGTAATAACTTTTAATCCTTAACTTTGTTTGAGCTCTCATTTACACCAAAATGATCATCTCAAAAAATACAAATCAAACATTAACATCCATATGTATTTATGGATGTTTTAAAATATTTTATGAGCATTATAAGGTCATGAATGGCCTCTAAAAAGTTATGAAAATAAATAATGTGGAGTCTAAAATTTTAGAGGCTATAACTGTTGATCTATAAATCCATTTGAGCTTTCCTTTGCACCAAAATAACCATCTCAAAAAGTACAATCAGACATTAATAGGTCTATCCATTTAGGGATGTTTTGAGAAAAATTTATACCCTCATATGGTCATGTATGGCCTTTATAACTTTTTGAAAGCAAATTATGTGGATTTTAAACTTATAGAGGCCATAACTTTTGATTTGTAACTCTATTTAAGCCAAAATGACCATCTAAGGAAGTAAAATTCAACCATAAATAACTCTATCCATTTAGAAATATTTTTAGATCTTTTCAAATCCTTATATGGTTAAATATGGATTTTAAAAAGTTTTCAAAATATTTGATGTGGAGTCTAAACTTCTAGAGGACATAACTTTTGATTTGTAACTCTGTTTGATCTCTCATTTACACTAAAACCATCATCTCAAAAAGTAAAACTCAACCATAAATAGTTCTATCAATTTAGGGATGTTTTCAAAACTTCTCTAATACTCAAATGGTAATGTATGGACTTTGAAAATTTCTAAAAACAAATTATACAAACTCGAAACTTATTGAGGCCATAAATTTTGATATGTAACTCATTTGGAGCTCTAATTTATGTCAAAATGACTATATTAGAAAGTAAAATTCAAGCATAAATAACTCCATCTATTTAGGGATGTGATTATAAATATTAAGAACCTTAGATAGTCATGTATGGCCTTTAAAAAAAATTAAAATAAATGATGTACAATTTAAAATTCTAGAGGCCATAACTTTTGATTTGTAACTTTGATTGAACTCTCATTTACACCAAAATGATCTTCTCAAAATGTAAAATTTAGAATAAAAAAATATCTCCATTTGGAGATGATTTTTAGAAGTTATAGGATCCATATTTTGTAATGTATGATATTTTAAAAGTTATGAAAATAAATGATACAAAGTCCAAACTCCTAGAGGCCATAACTTTTGATCTATAACTCCATTTAAGCTCTCATTTGTGCCAAAATGATGGTCTTATAAAATACAATTCAACCATAAAAAAATCTATCCATTTAACTATATTTTCAAAACATTTTGAGAATTTAGATGGTCATGTATGTCTTTTTAAAAGTTTTAAAAATAAATGATATAGAGTCAATTTCTAGAGGTCATAATTTTTGATCCATAATCCATTTAAGATATCATTTTCACCAAAAAAATCATCTCAAAAAATATAATTCAGCCATAAATATCTTGATCTAATTATGTATGCTTATTTATAAAATTTTAGACCCTCAGATGGTCATACATGGCCTCTAAAAAATTCTATAAAAAATGGTGTGGAGTCTAAATTTTTGGAGGCCATAAATTTTTTATTTGTAACTTTATTTGAGCTCTCATTTTCACCAAAATGATCATCTTAGAAATAAAAATTTAGTCATAAATAGATCTATCTATTTGGAGATGTTTTTTTTGTTAAATGGACCCTCAAATGGTCATGTATTGCCTCTATTTATTTAGGGATGTTTTAAGAAAATTTCAAACCCTTATCTGGTCATGTATGGCCTTTAAAAAGATATGAAAATAAATTATGTGGAGTCAAAAATTTTAGAGGCTATAACTAATCTATAACTCCATTTGAGCTCTCGTTTACATTAAAATAATCATCTGGGAAAGTAAAATTTATCCATAAATAGTTTATTCCATTTAAAGATATTTTCATAACTTTAGACCTTTAGATGGTCACATATGGCCTCCTACAAGTTTTGCAAAGAAATGATGCAGAGTCCAAACTTTTAGAGGCCATAAATTTTGATCTATATCTCCATTTGAGCACTTGTTTTTTCCAAAATGACTGACTCAAAAAGTATAATTCAGTCATAAAAAAATATATCAATTTAGGGATATTTTAACAACTCTTCAAATGTTTAGATGGTCATATATGTCCTCCAAAAATTATAAAAATAAATGATGTAGAGTGAAAACTTTTACAGGCCATAAATTTTGATTTGTAACTACATTTGAGCTCTCACTAATGCTAAAAGTATTGTATCAGAAATTATAATTTAGATATAAATTTCTCTATCCATTTAAGGATGTTTTATAGCTTTTTAAACCCTAGAATGGTCATGTATTACCTTTGAAATTTTAAAAAAATAAATGATTTAGAGTCTAAACTCTTGTTTGCACTAAAATGACCATCTTAAAAATTACATTTCAAATATAAACACTTCTAAATATTTATATATGTTTTTAAAAAAAATTAGACCCTTAGATGGTCATGAATGACCTCCAAAAAGTTTTGAAAATAAATGATGTAGAGTCCAAATTTTTGGAGGCCATAACTTTTGATTTGTAACTCCGTTTGAGCTCTCATTTATGCTAAAATGACCATCTCAGATAGTCACATATTTTCTATATCAATTTAGAGATGTTTTTTTATAACTTTTAAGACCCTCATATGGTGACATATGGCCTCTCAAAATTTCTAAAAACAAATAATATGAAGTGCAAAATTTTGGGCACCATAAATTTTCATTTGTAACTCTATTTGAGCTCTCATTTACTTTAAAATGACCATCTCATAAATTATAATTTATCCATAAATATTTTTATCCATTTAGGGATATTTTTATAACTTTTTAGACCCTTATATGGTCATGTATGACCTCCAAAAATTTATAAAATAAAATGATGTGCAATCTAAACTTCTAAATGCCATAAATTTTGATCTATAACTCAGTTTAAGCTCTCATTTGTGTTAAAATAATCATGTAAGAAAGTATAATTCAAACATAAACAACTATATCCATTTAGGTATGTTTTTAGAACTTTATGGCCTAAAAAAATTATGAAAATAAATAATATGGAGTCCAAGCTTTTAAAGGCTATAACTTTTGATCTATTATTCTGTTTGAGCTCTCGTTTATGCCCAAATGACCATATCAAAAAGTCAAATTTAACCATAAATGGATCTATCCATTTAATAATGTTTTCATAAATTTTAAAACCCTCATATGGTAATGTATGGTCATTTAAAAGTTTTATAATAAATGATGTGAAGTCTAAATTTTTAGAGGCCGTAACTTTTGATCCATAACTCCATTTGAACTCTCATTTGTGTCAAAATGACCATCTTGGAAAGTACAACTCAGTCATAAATAGATATATGCATTTAAGGATGTTTTTTGAACTTTTATTACCCTTATATGGTGATGTCTATAATTCTAAAAGTTTTAAAAATAAATTATGTGGAGTTCAAACTCCTAGAGGCCATAACTTTTGATTTGTAACTTTATTTGAGCTCTCATTTATGCCAAAACAACTGTCTCAAAAAGTACAATTTAACAATAAACAACTCTATCCTTTTAATTATGTTTTTAGAAATTTTCAAACCCTCAAATGGTCATATATGGCCATTGGAAAGTTCTTAAAATAAATGATGCAGAGTCTAAATTTTTGAAGGCCATAAATTTTGATTCGTAACTCTATTTGAGCTCTCATTTATGACAAAATGACCATCGTAGATAGTACAACTCAAATATAAATAGATATATGTATATAAGTATGTTTTAAAAATTGTTATGATCCTCATATGGTCATATATATCTTCCAAATTATATTAAAAATAAATGATAAAGAGCCTAAAATTTTAATGACCATAAATTTTGATTTGTAACTTCATTTGATCTCTCATTTATACCAAAATGACAATCTCAAAAATTTCAATTCATCATAAATAGGCATTTTTATTTAGAATCTTTTTAAAAACCTTTTATACCCTATTATGATCATGTACGACCTTTGAAAAGTTATGAAAATAAATGATGTAGAGTCTAAACT
This sequence comes from Torreya grandis, assembly GCA_037957365.1. Taxonomy (NCBI): domain Eukaryota; kingdom Viridiplantae; phylum Streptophyta; class Pinopsida; order Cupressales; family Taxaceae; genus Torreya; species Torreya grandis. The sequence continues at coordinate 3,576,380 of JARHVA010000191.1, forward strand.
TTTGAAGGCCATAAATTTTGATTTTTTACTCTATTTGAGCTCTTATTTTCATAAAAATTATAGGTTTAAAAAGTATAATTTAGACATAAATAGTTATATACATTTAGATATGCTTTTTAAACTTTTTAGACCCTTAAATGGTCATTTATGGCTTCAAAAATGTTCTAAAAACAAATTATGTAGAGTCCAAACTTTTGGAGGCCTCTAAAAGGTAATAAAAACAAATTATGTGGAATCTAAACTTTTGGAAGCAATAAATTATGGTCCATAACACCATTTAAGCTCTCAATTAAACCAAAATGACCATATTAGAAAGTATAATTTAGGCATAAATCACTTCATCCATTTATGAATGTTTTCAAAATATTTATGATCCTTAGATGGTCATGCATGGCCTTTGAAAAGTTATAAAAATAAATGATGTGGGGTCAAAAAGTTTAGAACTTTCAAAGGCCATAACTTATGATCAACAATTTTGTTTGAGCTCTCATTTTCACCAAAACAACCATATCATAAAGTATAATACCATAAATAGATTTATCCATTTAGGGATGTTTTAGGAACTTTTCAAACTCTTAGATGTTCATGTATGCCTTCAAAATTTTCTTAAAAAAATGATGTAGAGTCCGAAATTCTATAGGTCATAAATTCTAATCTATAACTCCATTTAAACTCTCATTTATGCCAAAATGACCATCTCAAAAAGTAGAATTTATACATGAATAGCTATATTGATTTAAAGATGTTTTAAGAAATTTTATAACCCTAAAATGGTCATGTATGCCCTTTAAAAAGTTCTAAAAATAAATGATATAGAATCCAAAATTTTAAAGGCCATAAATTTTGATCTGTAACTCTGTTTGAGCTCTCATTTATGCCAAAATGACCATCTCAGAAAGTAAAATTTAGAAATAAGTAGATCTATCCATTTAGTAATGTTTTTAGAAAATTTTAGAACATTATAAGGTCATGTATTTCCTTTAAGAGGTTTTGAAAATAAATGATATGGAGTCCAAATTTATAAAGACAATACATTTTGATCCCTAACTCTGTTTGTGCTCTCATTTACACCAAAACTACCATATTGGAATGTAAAATTGAACCTTAAATAGATATACCTATTTAGGGATGGTTTTGATTTTTTTAGACCCTTTATATGGTCATATATGGTCTCTAAAGTTTTTTAAAAATAAATGATGTAGAGTCCAAACTTATAGAGGCCATAACATTTGATCTATAACTTTGTTTGAGCTCTTGTTTATGCCAAAGGAACCATATTAGAAAGTATAATTCAATAATAAACAACTCCATCCATTTAGAGATGTTTTTAGAGATTTTAAAACCCTTAGATAGTCATATATGGCTTCCAAAAAATTCAAAAAAAAAATGATGCAGAGTCTAAACTTTCAGAGGCCATAAGTTTTTATCTGTAACTTTGTTTGAGTTCTCATTTACACAAAAACTACCATCTAAAAAATTAAAACTCAACCATAAATATATATATTCATTTAGGGATTTGTTTAAAAAAATTATGACCCTCATATGGTTACTTATGGCCAATAAAAATTTATAAAAATAAATGATGTTTATTCCAAACTTTTGGAGGCCATAACTATTGACCTCTAACTACATTTGAGCTCTCGTTTGTGCCAAAATGATTGTATTGAAAATTATAATTCAAAAATTAATAATTATATCTATTTAGGGATGTTTTTATAACTTTTATACTCACATATTTTGACACATGGCCTCTAAAAAGTTATGAAAATAAATGTAGTGTCCAAACATCTAGAGGTCATAACTTTTGATTCGTAACTATGTTTGAGTTCTCATTTATGATAAAATAACCATATTTTAAAGTAAAATTCATCCATATAAATATGTTTTTATAAATTTTTGGACCATTAAATGGTCACATATAGATTCCAAAAAGTTATAAAAAATAAATGATGCAGAGTCCAAACTTTTAGAGGTCATAAATTTTGATATATAACTTTCAAAAACATCATCTAAGAAATTACAATTTAGAAATAAAAATTATATCCATTTAGGGATGTTTTTGGAACTTTTCAAACCCTTATATGGTCACATATAGCCTCCAATTTTTTTTCAAAATAAATGATATAGATTCCAAATTTTTGGAGGCCATAAATTTTGATTTGTAACTCTATTTAAACTCTCATTTACACCAAAATGACCATCTCAAAAATTAAAATTAAATAGTAAATATTTTTATCCATTTAGGGATGTTTTTATAATGTTTCAAACCCTTAAAGTGTCAAATAAATGATGTGGAGTCCAAAATTCCAAAGGCCATAAATTTTGATTTGTAACTTTGTTTGAGCTCTCATTTGTGCCAAAATGACTATCTCATAAAATAAAATTTAACCATAAATAAATTTATTAATTTATGGATGAAATAAAAAAAAATTAGACCCTTTTATTTTCATGCATAGACTCCAAAAAATTATAAAAAATAATGTAGAATCAAAACTTCTAGAGGCCATAACTTTTGATCTCTAATTGAGCTCTCATTTACACAAAAAAAACCCATCTCAAATGGTCATATATTTCCTATACTATTTAATGATATTTTTAGGAATTTTAAGACCTTCATATGGTCATGTATGACCTCTAAAAGTTTTTGGAAAACAAATAATGTGAAGTCCAAACTTTCAAAGGCCATAGCTTTTAATATGTAATTAAATAATTAGGGATTTTTTAATAAAACTTTTTGGGAACTCATATGGTCATGTATTACCTTTAAAAAAAAAATTAAAATAAATGATGCAAAGTCCAAACTTCAAAAGTCCATAACTTTTGATTTGTAACTCTGTTTGAGCACTCATTTGCACTAAAATGATCATCTTAGATGGTCATGTATTGCCTCTATCTATTTAAAGATATTTTTAGAAAATTAAAAACCCTTATATGGTCATTATGGACTCTAAAAATTTAATAAAACAAATGATGTGGAGTCCAAACTTTCAAAGGCTATAACTTTTGAACTATAACCCTATTCGAGTTCTCATCTACACCAAAATGACCATCTTAGAATGTATAATTCAGTCATAAATAGATATATCCATTTAGAGATGTTTTAATAAATTTTTATACCATCAGATGTTGATGTATAACCTTTGAAAAGTTCTCAAAATAAATGATACAGTGTCAAAACTTCTAGAGTCTATAACATTTGATTCATAATTCTATTTGAGATCTCATTTACACTCTATCCATTTAGGGATGTTTTTAGAACTTTTCATACCCTCATATGGTCATGTATGGCCTATAAAAGTTTTAAAAACAAATTATATATAGTTTAAACTTTTAGAGGCCATAAATTTTCATTTATCACTCTGTTTGAGCTCTTCTTTATGCTAAATTGACTATATCAAAATGTATAACTTAGCTAAAAATATATATACATTTAAGGATGATTTCATAAATTTTATGGCTCTTATATGGTCATGTATTACCTCTAAGAAATTATGAAAATAAATGATGCAACTTCAAAACTTTTGGAGGCCATGACTTTTGATCTATAACTCTATTTGAGTTATTGTTTGCACCAAAATGACCATCTTACAAATTTCAATTCGCACTTTTATCTAGATGTTTTTAGAACTTTTTATACCCTCAAATGGTCATTCATAACCTATCAAAAGTTTTAAAAATTAATGATGTGGATTCCAAACTTATATAGGCCATAAATTTTGATCTGTAACTCTATTTTAGCTTTTTTGGGCCACAATGAACATCTCATATGGTCATGTATTGTATGTATCCATTTAGTGATGCTTTTAAAAAATTTCAGACCCCCACATGGTCACATATAGCCTTTAAAATTTTCTAAAAAAATTTATGTGTAGTCCAAACTTATAGAGACATAACGTTTGATTTGTAACTCTATTTGAGCTCTCACTTACTTCAAAATAACCATCTCAAAAAGTGCAATTCAACCATAAAAAACTCTATCATTTAGGGATATTTTCATAAATTTTTGGTCCCTTAGGTTTTCATGTATGGCCTCCAAAAATTTCTCAAATCAAATGATGTGGAGTCTAAATGTCCAAAATACATAAATTTTGATCTCTAACTTTGTTTAATCTTTTGTTTACACCAAAATGATCATCTAGGAAAGATTAATTCAACCATAAATATCTCTATCCATTTAGGTATGTTTTTATAAAATTTCAGACCTTCATATGGTCATGTATGACCTATGAAATTTTCTAAAAATAAGTGATTCAGAGTCTAAAATTCTAGATGCCATAATGTTTTATCCCTAACTCTTTTTTATCTCTCATTTATAGTAAAATGACTATCTCAAAAATTACAAATCAACCATAATTAAATCTATCAATTTAGGTATGTTTTCAAAACTTTTCAAACCCTCAAATGGTCATGTATGGATTCAAAATTATATTTAAAATAAATGATATGTAGTCCAAACATTTGGAGGCCATAACTTTTGATCTATAACTTTGTTTGAATTCTAGTTTACACTAAAACCATCATCTCAAAAAATACAATTCAACCATAAATATCTTTATCCATTTATTTATGTTTTCATAACTTTTTAGGCCTTCATATGGTTGCATGGAATTTAAAAAGTTATAAAAATAAATGATACGGAGTCTAAACTTTCATAGGCCTTAACTTTTGTTTGATTCATAACTCAATTTTGACTCTCATTTGAACCAAAATGATCATATCAAAAAGTGCAATGCATACATAAAAAGATGTATCTATTTAGGGATGTTTACATAAATTTTTAGATCCTTATATGGTCATGTATAGCTTCTAAAAATTTATAAAAACACATGTTGTGTATTCCAAACTTCTATAGGCCATAAATTTTGATTTGTAATTCTGTTTGATCTTTCGTTTATGCCAAAATAACTATCTCAAAAAGTACAATTCAATTATAAAAAAGATCTATTTAGGAATATTTTAGAAATATTTTAGACCCTAAAATAATCATTTATGGCCTCTAAAAATCTCTTAAAATAAATGATGTGGAGTCCAAAATTTTAAACGCTATAACTTTTGATTTGTAACTTCATTTGATCTCTCATTTATGCCAAAATGACTATCACAGAAAGTAAAACTTATATATATATATATATATGGTTGAATTATACTTTCTGATATGGTTGGTTTGACATAAATAAGAGCTCAAATAGAGTTACAAATAAAAAATTATGGCCTTCAAAAGTTTGGAATCCACATCATTTATATTTATAAATTTCTAAAAACCAAACATGACCATCTAAGTTTATAAAAAAAAATTTAAATAGGACCATAAATATATTAAGTTATTTATGGCTGAATTACACTTTCTAAGATAGTCATTTTCACATAAAAAAGAGCTCAAACAAAGTTATATATTTAAGAATGTTTTTATAACTTTTATGAACCTCAAATGGTCATGTATGGCCTTCAAACTATTCTAAGAATAAATGATGTAGAGTTAGAAATTTTAAAACTTTTGGAGGTCATAAATTTTGATTTGTAACTCTGTTTGAGCTCTTTTTTACACCAAAATGAATGTCTTAAAAAGTATAATTTAGATATAAATAGTTATATCCATTTAGGAATGTTTTAAAAACTTATTAGACCCTTAGATGTCATATATGACCTCTAAATTTTTTTGAAAATAATTTATATGGATTCCAAACTTCTAGAGGCCATAAATTTTGATCCGTAACTCCATTTGAGCTCTCATTTGTGTGAAAATAACTATGAAGGCCATAATTTTTTATTTTTAACTCTATTTGAGCTCTTATTTATGTCAAACCAACCATATCAAAAAGTATAATTCAACCATATATGTATGTATGTATGTATGTATGTATGTATGTTTTTATAACTTTTATGAACCTCAGATGGTCATGTATGGCATTCAAACTATTCTGAAAATAAATGATGTAGAGTTAAAAATTTTAAAACTTTTGGAGGTCATAACTTTTGATTTGTAACTCTGTTTGAGCTCTTTTTTGCACCAAAGTGAATGTCTTAGAAGTATAATTTAGATATAAATAGTTATATCCATTTAGGAATGTTTTTAAAACTTATTAGACGCTTAGATGTCATATATGACCTCTAAATTTTTTTGAAAATAATTTATATGGATTCCAAACTTTTGGAGGCCATAAATTTTGATTTGTAACTCCATTTGAGCTCTCATTTGTGTGAAAATAACTACAAAAAATATAATTCAACAATAAATAACTCTATCAATTTAGGGATGTTTTGAAAAATTTAACCCTCATATGGTTATGTATGGCCTCCAAAAAAATTTAAAATCAAATGATGCAGAGTCCAAACTTCTGGAGGCCATAAATTTTGATTTATAAATCTATTTGAGCTCTTATTTACACCAAGATAACCATATTAGAAAGTAAAATTAATCCATATATATATATATATATATATATATATATATATATATATATATAAGGATGTTTTTAAAACATTTTAAACCCTTATACAGTCATGTATGGCCTCTAAATATTTATAAAATAAATGATGCAGAGTCTAAACTTATAGAGTCCATAAATTTTGATTCATAACTCTGTTTGAGCTCTCATTTTCACTAAAGTGACTATCTCAAAAAGTACAATTCAGCCATAAATAGATCTATGTATTTATTATTTTTTTCAAAATTTTATGACCATAAAATGGTCATGTAACGACTTTGAATAGTTTTTAAAATAAATTATATGAAATCTAAACTTATAGAGGCCATAACTATTGATTTTTAACTTCATTTGATCTCTCATTTACACCAAAATGAGTGTCTTAAGAAGAACAATTCAACCATAAATAGGTATATCCATTTAGGGATGTTTTTAGAACTTTTAAGACCCTCATATGGTCATGTATGGCCTATGAAAAGTTATGAAAACAAATGTTGTGGAGTCCAAACTTTTAGAGGGCATACCTTTTAATTTGTAACTTTGTTTAAGCCCTTGTTTGTGCTAAAATGATTATTTCAAAAAGTAAAATTCAAACATCAAAATATCTAAATTTTTGACCCTCAGATGGTTATGTATGGCTTCCAAAACACTCTAAAAATAAATGATGTGGAGTCCAAACTTCTATAGACCATAACGTTTGATTTTTAACTCTATTTGAGCTCTCTTTTACACAAAAACCATCATCTCAAAAAGTATAATTAATCAATAAATATATTTATCCATTTAAGTATGTTTTAAAAAAATCTATGACCCTAAAAACAAATTATGTAGGGTCCAAACTTATTAAGACCATAATTTCTGATCTATAACTCTGTTTGAGCTTTCATTTACACTAAAATGATTATCTTAGAAAGTAAAATTCAACCATAATTTTTTTTATCTATTTACTGATGTATTTATCACTTTTTAGAACCTCAAATTATCATGTATGGTCTCCAAAAAGTTTTAAAATAAATGATGTGGATTCCAAACTTTTAGTGGCCATAACTTTTGATCAATAACTCTATTTGAGCTCTTGTTTACAAAATAATGACCATATCATAGATTAAAAATCATTGATAAATAAATATATCCATTCAAAGATGTTTTCATAACTTTATGACCCTTATATGGTCACGTATGGCCTTCAAAAAGTTGTAATAATAAATGATGTGGAGTTAAAAATTTTAGTACTTCTAGAGCCCATAATTTTTGATCCATAACTCTATTTGAGATCTCATCCAAAAAACTTCATAATTTATAATTGAATAAAAATTTTCATATTAAAAAAAAATGAGAAACTATAGATCTAAAAGAATTGAAAAAAAGTTGTTTTTGTGGATAAAAAGAAGAAAAATATATCTAATTTTTAAATATGAAAAAATGAGCCAAAAGGTTTATTATAAAACTATTTAGAGTTAATTTTTATGCTTTTTATCCTTTAAATGTAATGGAGATTCCATTTTTACTGTAGGATGCTATAGAAAATAGTTTCTTAAAAACTTCCCGATGCTAAGAAAATAAAACTTAATACCTAAAAAATAAAAAATAAATGTTAAATATGGAAAAAATTGAAAAATTAAGATTTGATTTTTTAAAGGTCAATTTTGTAGATAAAAATAAGAAAAATTGCATATCATATCTTTAAAACTTCAAAGATGAGAAAATTTTGTGAGAAAACCATATGGTGTTCATAGTCAATTTTTTTTTTCATCCTTTGAACACAATGGAGATGTTTGTTTTACTCAAATGTGTTGCATAAAATAATTTTCTAAAACTTCCCAAAGCCACCAAAAAACATCATATCTAAAAACTAAAAAGATATTGAATATGCAAAAAAAAAAAGAAAATTTGCATATGTAACATTTGAAAAAAATGTCTATTTTGTAGATAAAAATAAGAACTGCATATCTTTAAAAATGTCAAGTATGTAGAAAAATAAAAAACTGTAGATATGAAAGCTTTTTAAAATGTTTATTTTGTAGATAAAAGAATGATAAATTACATATCCAATTTTTAAATTAGAAAAATGATCCTAAATATTGTCATCGAAACCTATGGTGTTTACAATTGATTCTTATGTATTCATCCTTTAAACATAATAGAGATATATGTTTCACTTAAACATGTTGTATAAAATGGCTTCCTAAAACTCCCTAAAGCCCAAAAACTTAAAAACCATTCATATTTTAAAATTTTATAAAATGTAGGATATGAAGAAAAAAGGAAAATTTGTATTTGAAAACTAAAAAATGTCAATTTTATAGAGAAAAGAATTAAAATCTATGTATTTTATCTTTAAATATTCAAACAAGATCTAGAGGGGTTGTCATAAAACCATATGGTGTTTATAATTAATTCTTATGTGTTTCACCTTTGAATGCAATGGAGAGGACTGTGTTGACGTAGTGGATTGTACCTAGGGCAGGAGGGCGAGCTCCTGCCTTTCCACATGCAACAATGGAAACTCCCCTCGCTTGTGGGACTGACAAAGCTAGAGGGGAGAGTCTCTAGATAAGGGCTAGCTCCCTCTGATGTATCCTTTAGGCCCTAGTTTCTCCTACTACTAACAAATAAATGTAAAAGGGGGGATGAAAAGGGAGAGAGAGATGCTGAAAATAGAACCTAAGCCTAAAAAGAAAAGGTGATACACCAAAAAATGTTGACCCACCCAGCCCAAATATACACTTTTCACCAAAAGGAAGCACCCATACACTTCATATGAAGTGGTAAACTCTTCTACAATAGTCAACTAGGGGTCTATGGAAGTACAGGGAGGAAGAAACTACTAGAGGTGTCCTCAGACACACTTATAGCAGCCTATTCATAGGCACCTGCATTCCCTTATAGACACTTCTGGCAAACTTGCAAAAAGGAGACTTCATAATGCATTGGACATATTGTGATCAATCTGTGAAAGCATGAAAGACAATGACTTAACACAAAGGGGACATAACATAAAGGGGCCTAAAGGATACATCAGAGGGACAAATACTTTAAAGTGTAAGTCCAGATAGAGGTAAAAAAGCTAAGTTTTGATTCAAGGTAAAAAATTGGCAGCGCTCTACCTTACAAGCCCAAGAGATTTATGGGTAGAGTTTTGACTTAAGGCTAAGAGAGTCCATCCTCTCAAATGAGAAATTTTACAATATATAGAAAGAGGAAGAGAACTTGGTGCTTCATGGGAAAGATTTTGGCACTTCTTTTTCAAGTGGCCCATGTGTGTTCTGAACCTTGGGAAGAGGAAACCATCTAATTGTCAAGCTCCTACTTTGACTTTGGCATTCCATATTAATGTAAAAACATGGTTGCACCTCTTTTCAATAAATAGATTATAGTTTGTCCTCTCATAAATGCCAACCAGAGGAAATAGGCCACATTGCTCATCTGGCAATAACTCGCCTCCTCTTTGCCAATTGAATTACTTTGTCTCTTTCTACACCTTGTCTTTTTCCTACTTTGTCTCCTACTTTTTTAGCCCTCGAGGGGTGATCTTTTGGTGAGTCGCTGTGTTCCTTGGGCTCCTTTCATGGTTGGCACTCAGGCAATTCAAAAGCAAATGGCTATTTCACTATCTTAAAATTGACGTTCGTGTAGCCATCACCTTGAAATTGAATACCCAATGGCTAGTCCGTCTCCTTAAAATTGATAGCTTTTGGGATGTCACCATCCTTGGTGAATTCCATCAAGTCTTTTCTATGGATTTCTTCCCATAGACTTTTTCCACAGATAATTTTCTTATAGACAAAAAGTCGACGAGAATTGTCTCAGTGCTTTGTCCTTTTCTTTTTAGGTTCTTTGGATTTTCTTTGTGCTAGTGGCCTTCCTCCAAATTCCTTTAGACTTTTTGTTTGAAGGAGTTCCTTCAAACAAGGAATTCAAAGCCTTAATTATTTTTCATGCCCTTGGAAATCCTTCAACTACCTTTGAAATGTTCCCTACCCTTTGCAAGGGCTTTTGGACTCAGAACTGCCCTTTGTAAGGGCACCTGCCCTTTGGCTTTGGGACACCCCCTTAAACCAAGCTATTGAACCAACACATTGAACCAAAAATGGTTCAACGGTTCAACAGTTCAATAGTTCAACACTGTGTGCCGAGCCTTTGAACCTTCTGTAGTGAACCAAGTGATTAAACCAAATGTTGAACCCATCGATTGAACCAAGTGTTGAACCAATTCAATGGTTCAACACTACACACTGAGCCTTTGAACTGAGTGTTGAACTAAGCTCGTTGAACCGTCTAATGAATCGAGTGATTGAACCAAAGCGTTGAACCAATGCATTGAACTAAGTTGAAGCATTGAGCCAACTAAATTGAACCAAGACCAATTGAACCAAATGTTGAACTTTGCCGATTGAACCAAGCAATGAACCAAGTGGTTAAACCAAGGCCGATTGAACCAACGCCGATTGAACCAAGGTGTTGAACCAGTTTAATGGTTTAAAGCTGCCAACCTTCCTTGTGAATTTATTCAAACAAGAGCCCAAAGAAGCCTTGCAAAACCCAACACTTTTTGAACTGATCCTTCATGTGCCAAAAGACTGACTTGTAAAGTCCATAGAAAAATATTCTTTGCAAAGTCAGTAGAAACTCCACTTGTAGAGTTTGTATAAATAGACTTACATAGTCTATAGTTCCACCTACAGAGTTCATAGAAATAGACCTGGAAAGTTCATAAAAATTCTTGGAGAGTCCATAAAAATGGATAGATTCATGCAAAATCAAAAAATGAAATGGCCCAAAATAGTAGGGATAGAAGGGGACCAATTTTTGGCCTGTTGGGCAAAAAATGGTCAACAAATTGGTGACTCCCAGGGGAAGCATGCCTACTATGCTTAGAGACCAATTGCCTTATAGTCCATTAGGCATGGATTTAGATGTAGGTCTTGAACAAAGTTAGCAACAACCCCAGAGATCTAAGAATCAAACATGAAGCTTTTTACCCTAGACATAAGGGAAAGCACACACAAGACTAAAAACACTACTTGTGTAAACTGCACTTAAGGAAAGTAAGAAAAGAAACTAAAACAAATACTATATACAACTAACTAGGTACATCTGCTTCCCTCCTAAATCAAAGGGAAAACTTCTTAAGTCCCCTTCCTGGCAAGGAAACTTATGGTGTTAGACTAGTGGCTAAATGAAAAGGAGATTTGGTGGCTTGATCCTCTTGCCTGTCACCTAGATTGGCTAGTATCTGAGTGCATCAGATTCAAACATGCTTCCAACGTATACGTACTCTATTTATTATTGGAAGCTTGCCTCTTATTGGTTCTTCCAGCTAGTGTATCTCATCAAGAAAACTATGGTTGTTGGCTCATCACCATAAGCCCTTTGATATGTATAGCTCCCTTACAGTGCATCATGGTTTGACCTGTTTCCTTCTACTTCATTAAAGACTCTGTTAGACTCATCCTCTACTTCCTCCTGGCCTTCTTGAAGAAGGGTGACTGTGATGATGTCTAAAATGGAATCACAAAATGATTTCTCATCCCATAGAACATCACTTCTTCATTCAAAAAACTCTTCTTCCAGGCTTTCCTCAATGGAGACTAGCTTCTCCTTTTCCTCCTCAAAGATCAGGATCTCTAGATGTTCAGAGATATCCTCCTAATCCTCCTCCAACTTAGGCTCCTTAGCATAGTCATCCTCCTCATCAAAACAACAAGTAAGTTCATCAAACAAAGGGGGAGAGAGCTCACCATGCTTATGTTCCTCCTTGTATTGCTAGAACATCTGCATGTATGCATGACCTGTGTCTTCTCCATTACTGATGAAGCCTTCATAAGGAGCATTAATGATGATTTATTCTTTGTTGTCACTCATGATAGCCTCCTAAAGAGCTAAAAATTGGATCTTTTGCTCTTCACTCACCTCTTGTAGTACAGGTTCCTCCTTGAGAAGGGATGAAGTGGAAAAAACATGTGGAAGAGGAGGCAGTCCTTAAGCTAGAATTGAATGATTGTCCTCGTTCCATATGGATAGAACTTCATCAATATCAGGTGTGGCATGATATCTCTCTTGGAGGTGTGTAGGTGGGGTGTGTTTAGACATGGAATGTGTCATTAGGTCTGAACCATCCATCACACACTAGTTGAGGAATCTCTCTTTAGATTTTGACTCTGTAATTCTTCTGGCCATATCTTCTTAGAAGCACCTTTCTTGGAGGTCACTTGCATTATCATGATCAGGAGCAGCCTCATCTTCTTCAAGGTTTTGAGCAAAACCTCTCTCCTCTTCTTCCTTTCTACTCCAAGATTCCACTATTTGCTTCTAACTCATGATCTTGGGATTGGAATCTTGCTCATGTGAACAGGCAGCAACTTTATCCTCTTCAAGGTCCTGAGTTGGTTCATGATGTTCCTCTTCTAGCTTGGAATTTAGAGATCATGTTGAAAAATTTGAGGAGGTTGGGGAAGATTTAGGAGGGTCTACTCATGTACAGGAAGAGTTATCTGAAAAGAGGCATGCTAGAAAGCTAGGTGTACAAGATTAGAGGCAAGATCGATTGATGCATCAGATGAGTCAGAATGAGTAAGTGCCATTTGATAGAAAGGATTTGGCATACAAGAGGGAGTTTTCTCTAGAATAGGAGGGGGTAGACCTTGGGCCAAAATTTCTTGATTTTCATCCCTTCACTTTACCAACACTTCCTCAATATTGAAATTAGCTTGTGGATTGGTGGAAGGGGTGTCTTTTGGTGTTAGCTCCTCTACAAGGTCTAAAAACTCCATCTCTCTTTCTCTAGGTAGTCTCATCTTAGCCTCTAATTCCTCAATTTGCTTAGCTAGATCATCCTCATTTTGTACCTCTTGGAGTTCATAGGAATCATTATAGAGATGGGGAGTGCATGAAGGTTGCCATGAAATGCAAGAAGCTTCCTAAAGAAGGGTGGGAGGGACTTGAAAAGGACTAACCTCACTTTATACCTCACACTCTTGGACAACATCTTTCTCTTCGTTGTTGTTCCATGACTCAACCACTTTATTCTAGCTCAAGATATTCAGACTGGGCATCTCTTTTTGAGGGGATGGGGCCATAATGTGAGAGGGTAGTGAGGGTTTGAATTCCACTTCCCTTACTACCAAAATGGACTGTTGCATCTAAATATTTGCCAATTCGATCTGTCTATCAAGATTAACTTGAAACACAAGATTTACTATTTTGGAACTCTCCTCAACATGATTGGGGAAAAGACTTTGATAGGCTTGACTTGGCTTATAAGTAGGGACTGTGTATGACTGATATGATACTTGGGGTAGCGAGTATGCAGGTTGATAGACTTGGTAAGGCTACCTCTCATAAATACTTAGCTTCTCTTCCAAAGATGCAATCATACCACTCACATCTAACATCTCACTTGTAAGCCTTTACCAGTTGGTCTTTTCAATAGGAGTCCAATCACTCTTAACCTGATCCAGTACATTTCTCACATGATGGATGGCATGATCAAAAATTTCTTGGCCACATCCCCTTCTAGTGTCAAGATCTATTACATACTTTTTGTATCCCAGTAGTGCTTGTTTGAAGGTGGAAATGGGTTGAGACTGGTCATATTGAATCTAATAAGGATCATAGCTAGGTTGGCCGAGGAAAATAGGGTCCATGGCTTTGAATGATGGAATTATACATACCAAAATACTATTTCTTGATGGCACCAAAACTACTTAACCAGTTGATTTAACTTGGAGTCGCCATTGGTGTTGATGCAAAATCCTCTAAAGGCTAGTTGGTTGAAGAACACACCAAAAAATATTCAACTCTTTGGACAAAACTTGTCCTAGTTGGTCCCACCAGGCATGACAAAAATTGTTGATGCAGTGGATTGCACATGGGGCAGGAGGCTAAGCTCTTGCCTTTCCACACACAACAATGGAAACTCCCCTCTTACCTGTGGGACTAGTGAAGCTAGAGGGGAGAGTCTCTAGATAAGGGCTATCTCCCTCTAATGTATCCTTTAGGCCCTAGTTTCTCCTACTACTAACCAACAAATGTAAAAGGGGGGAATGAAAAGGGAGAGAGAGATGCTGAAAATAGAACATAATCTTAAAAAGAAAAGGTGATACACCAAAAAATGTTGACCCAGCCAGCCCGAATATACACTTTTCACCAAAAGGAAGCACCCATACACTTCATCTCAAGTGGGAGGCTCTTCTACAATAGTCAGTTAGGGGTTCATGGAAGTATAGGGAGGAAGAAACTACTAGAGGCATCCTCAGACACACTTATAGCAGCGTATTCGCAGGCACCTGCATTCCCCTGTAGACACTTCTAGCAGACCTGTACAAAGTAGACTTCACAATGCACTGGACATGTTGTGATCAATCTGTGAAAGCATGAAAGACAATGACTTAACACAAAGGGGAAAATAGACATATACTTTAAAGTACAAGTCCAGATAGAGGTAAAAAAGCTAAGTTTTGATTCAAGGTAAAAAACTGGCAGTGCTCTGCCTTACAAGCTCGAGAGATTTTTGGGAAGAGTTTTGCCTTGAGGCTAAGAGATTCCATCCTCTCAAATGATAAATTTTACAATATATAAAAAGAGGAAGAGAACTTGGTGCTTCTTGGGAAAGATTTTGGCACTTCTTTTTCAAGTGGCCCATGTGCATTCTGAACTTTGGGAAGAGGAAACCATCTAATTGTCCAGCTCCTACTTTGACTTTGGCATTCCATATTAATGTAAAAACATGACTATGCCTCTTTTCTACAAATATAATTTGGTTTGTCCTCTCATAAATGCCAACTAGAGGAAATAGGCCACACTGCTCATCTGAAAATAACTCGCCTCCTCTTTGCCACTTGAATTGCTTTGTCTCTTTTCGCACCTTGTCTTCTTCCTACTTTATCTCCTTATGCTTTTTCAGCCCTCAGGGGGTGATCTTCTAGCAAGTCACTACATTCCTTGGGCTCCTTTCATGGTTGGTACTCAGATAATTCAAAATCAAATGGCTATTTCACTATCTTAAAATTGACATTCACGTAGTCGTCACCTTGAAATTGAATACCCAATGGCTAGTCTGTCTCCTTAAAATTGATGGCTTTTAGGACATCACCATCTTTGGCAAATTCTGTTGGGTCTTTTCTATGGATTTCTTCCCACAGGCTTTTTCCATGGACAATTTTTGCATAGACAAAAAGTTTGAGAATTGTCTGTCTTTTGTCCTTTTATTTTTAGGTTCTTTGGCTTTTCTTTGTGCTGGCAACCTTCCTCCGAATTCCTTCAGACTTTTTGTTCAAAGGAATTCCTTCAAACAAAAAGTATGAAGGAATTCAAAGCCTTAATTCTTTTTTGCACCCTTGTAAATCCTTTGGCTACCTTTGAAATGCTCCTTGCCCTCTATAAGGGCTTTTGGATTCAAAACTACCCTCTGCAAGGGCACCTACCCTTTGGCTTTGGGACGCCCCCTTGAACCAAGTTGTTGAACCAACCCATTGAACCAAAAATGGCTCAACTATTCAACAGTTCAATGGTTCAACACTGCACACCGAGCCTTTGAACCTTCCATGATGAACCAAGTGATTGAACCAAATGTTGAACCCACTGATTGAACCAAGTGTTGAACCAGTTCAACAGTTCAACACTGTGCGCTGAGCCTTTGAATTGAGTGTTGAACCAAGCTCATTGAACCGTCTGATGAACTGAGTGATTAAGCCAAAGTGTTGAACCAATACATTGAACCAAGCTAAAGTGTTGAGCCAACTAAATTGAACCAAGGCCAATTGAACCAAATGTCAAAATTTGCCGATTGAACCAAGTGGTTAAACCAAGGCCGATTAAACCAAGGCCAATTGAACCAAGGCATTGAACCAGTTCAATGGTTCAACGATTCAAATCTACCAACCTTTATTGTGAATTTATTCAAACAAGATCCCAAAGAAGCCTTGTAAAACCCAACACTTTCTGAACTAATCCTTCATGCACCAAAAGACTGACGTGCAAAGTCTGTAGAAAAATCTTCTTTGCAGAATCAGTAGAAACTCCACCTATAGAGTCTGTAGAAATAGACTTGCAGAGTCCATAGAAATTCCACCTATAGAGTCTATAGAAATAGACCTATAGAGTTTGTAGAAATTCTTGGAGTGTCCGTAGAAACGGATAGATTCATGCAAAATCAAAAAATGAAATGGCCCAGAATAGTAGGGACAGAAGGGGACCGAATTTTGGCTTGTTGGGCAAAAAATGGTCAACAGACTGTTTTACTCTAATATGTTGAAGAAAATAGTTTCTTATAAAATTTTAAGGATTACAAAAATAAAAAATAAAAAATTTCTTATAAAAAACCTAAAAAATGTTGAATATGTAGAAAAAATGAAAAACTAAAGATATGAAAACTAAAAAAATGTTGATTTTGAAGATAAAAGAGTGAAAATTTACATATCTTATCTTTAAATCTATAAAACTTATCAAAAGGTCTATCACAAAATCATATGGTTTTTATAGTGGATTCTTTTTTTTTAATCCTTTGAATGCAATGGACATTTACATTTCCCTCTAAGAAGCTTCAAAAAAGTTTAGAACTTATAGAGGCCATAACTTTTAATCTATAACTCCATTTGAGCTCTTGTTTATACCAAAATGATTATCTCAAAAACTATTATTCAGCCATAATAGATCGATTATATTAGTAGATTAGATTAGATAATAGAATAAAGGCACCATCACTAGATGGAATAGACTCTAACATGGCATAACATACCAGATTAGGCAATAGGAGGATAGACACTTCCCAATATAGAACCCTTTAGATGGATACGGAACCTTAACACCTTATGTTAATTTTTAACAATCTAAGACATTAACAAAGACAAGGATAATCCTTCTCTATGTCAAGAATGTATTTATAAAAAAATCTAATTCCTAATGAAAGTTATTATTCATCTTAGTCCTTTGACTTGTTAAGGATAATAAAGATAAAATGTGTACTCATAAATATCCATTTAGGGATATTTTTAGAACTTTTTGAACCCTCATATGGTCATGTATAGCCTCTAAAAATTTCTAAAAATAAATGATACAGAGTCCAAACTTCATAATTCTATAACTTTTTTTCTGTAACTCCATTTGACCATCTTGAAAAATATAATTTAGCCATAAAACACAATATCCATTTAGGTATTTTTAAAGAACATTTCATACCTTTATCCAAACTTTTAGAGGCCATAAATTTTGATCCAGAACTCCTTTTGAGCTCTCATTTATACAAAAACAACCATTAAAAAGTAAACTTTAGAAATAAATAGGTCTATATATTTAGTTATGTTTTTATAACTTTTAGACCCTCAAATGGTCATGCATTACCTTCAAAAAATTTTGAAAATAAATGATGTGTAATCCAAACTTATGGAGGCCATAAATTTTGATTTCATAACTCTATTTGAGCTCTCATTTATGACAAAATGACCATTAAAATTACAATTTCAAAATTAACAACTCTATGCATTTGTGGATATTTTTATAACTTTTTGGACCTTTATATAGGCATGTATTACCTCTAAAAAGTTATGAAAATAAATGATGTGGAGTCCAAAATTTTAGAGTCCATAATGTTTAATCCATAACTCTGTTTGAGATCTCATTTGTGCCAAAACAACCATATAATATGGTCATGTATTCACTCTATCCATTTAGGGATTTTTATATAACTTTTTAGACCCTAATATGGTCAAGTATGGCCTTTAAAATTTTATAAAAAAAATTATGCAGAGTCTAAAATTTTGGAGGCCATAAATTTTGATTTGTATCTCTATTTGAGCTCTT
Organism: Torreya grandis; assembly: GCA_037957365.1. Classification (NCBI taxonomy): domain Eukaryota; kingdom Viridiplantae; phylum Streptophyta; class Pinopsida; order Cupressales; family Taxaceae; genus Torreya; species Torreya grandis. The sequence continues at coordinate 3,594,604 of JARHVA010000191.1, forward strand.
GTTTGCACCAAAGTTATCATATCAAAAAATATAATTCAAATATAAATAGATCTATAAATTTAGGAATGGTTTCAAAACTTTTTGGACCCTCATATCTACATATGGCCTCCAAAAAGTACTCAAAGCAAATGATGTGGAGTCTTATCTTTTGGAGGCCATATTTATTTATCTATAACTCTATTTGAGGTCTTATTTATGTCTAAATGATCATCTAGGGAAGTAAAATTTAAACATAAATAGTTCTATCGATTTAGGTATGTTTTTAGAATTTATTAGACCCTCATGGTCATGTATGGCCTTTAAAAAGTTCTAAAAATAAATAATGTAGATTCCAAAATTTTTAAGGCCATAATATTTGATCTATAAATCTATTTGAGTTCTCATTTACACCAAAATGACTATCTAAGAAAGTACAATCATTACTAAACAAATATATCTATTTATGAATGTTTTCATAACTTTTTATACCCCAAAATAGTCACTTATGGCCTCCTAAATTTTTTAAGACAAATGATGGAGAGTCCAAACTTCTAAAGGCCATAAATTTTGATCTTTACCTTTGAGCTATCATTTATGTCAAAATGGCCATCTTATTTTTCTCAAAATCCATCACTTGCTTTTGTGGACAACATACTGACCATTTTAGTCTTGTAGACCAAAAATCTCTCTTTTCTCTCAAAAATGTTTTTAACAGTTTTTTTTTTCAAATATTCAAGCCTTTTCAGCTAAGGAAGTCACAGGTTCAACAAGCAGTCTTTCTTAAAAGGAAGGTCAAAACACTTAAGGATTTTCCTTAGTGTTTTGAGGATGGTTCAACACCTAGGTTCAATCAAAAGACTTAATGGTAGGCTTCAAACAATTAGAATGAACCACTTTGAAACATTGAACCCCACCTCTGTTGCCTCTACAAGGTTCAAAGGTTTAATGGGTTCAAAGGGTCAATGACTTTGGTGGACTTAAAGAAAAGAAGGATTCAAAGAGTTAAGATTGAACCAATGAACCATTTAACCTTGAACTTCAAAAGGTTCAAAAGTTTAATGAGTTCAACAAGTTTAAAGAACTTAGATAATAAAAGGATTCAAAGAGTAAAAATTGAACCGTTGAACCATTTAACCATTGAAAATTGAACCAAAAAGAGTTCAAAGGTTAAAAAAGTTCAAAGAGTTTGATAGACTTAGAAAAGGAAAGGATCCAAAGAGTTTGAAGATTCAAAAGATTCAAAGAAAGAGAATGAACTGTTGAACCTTGAACCAAAATGGTTCAAAAGTTCAAAGGGTTCAAAGAGTTCAAAGTTTGAAAGGAAGCTTCAAGTGAATGAAGGACATGGAAGATTCTAGAAATAAGTTCAACCAAATGGTTCAATTGAAGAAGAAAAAGAGAGCGAATGTGGCCCTTTACAAAACATTCAATCACCAAACCGTTGAACCTTTGAACCATTGAACCTTTGAACCAAAAGAGTTCAAGGTTCAAGGTTCAAAGAGGTTCAAGCAATTGGTGATGTCCCAACAAAGGTCAAATTTAAGGTGATGGAATAACTATTGGTTTTCAAAAGACCTGAGAACAAGCTCAGTGATTAGCCCAAAAAGGAGTTGAAGGAGCCAAAAGAAAGCAAGAAGATAGCCTCGAGAGCTCAGATCACCAAGAAGAGACAAAATGTGGCAAAGAAGGAGGGAATAACTATAGGAAATCTATAAATATCTATAGGAGAGTTATTCTAGTAAGTGGAATAGTCCACCAGGTGGACATCAAAAAGAGCAAACATTCAAAGGTGCAACCTAATTTTTTGCATTAAGTAAAAGCAAATAGACAACCATGTAAGTGTCATAAAGAAGATCAGACAACCCATGATTAAGAGGAGACATTTGAGATGATTTAGAATGCCAAAGTCAAGGCTGATGACCTATTCTAGCATGGCCCTTTCATAGATATTCAATGCATTCAATTCAACATGGGCCATTTTCATGAAAACAAGTGCCCAAGTCTTTTTTTTGATGTTATATATATTGTAATCTCTCATTTTGTTTAGGGGAGATCTCTCTATTATCAGAAGTGAAGCTCTACCCAAATTGAAAGGCATTCCTAAGACTTTGAGCTCAGACTGTTAATCATATTTTGTTAAATGAATGAGAAAGCAAGTGACCTTTTAGACTTTGTGTTGGAATAAGCTTGTGTCATCTAAGAAATTGTTCTTATGTTTGCTTCTTAAATATAGTCTTGTTAATTTAATCAAACAAGCAGAACTAGTGGAAGTAAGCTAGAAGATGTCTTAAAACTAACTATGAGAGACTTTGTGCTGCCATAATTGCCTTCAGTCCATGTTTTGTGTAAAGGATACTGGAGAGACTTTGAGCTCCCCTTATCCTTCGTAACCTATTACTCTATTGTAGTTGAAGTGGAGACTTTGGGCTATGCTTCAAAATAATATGTTCCTTTGTCCTAATTAGTGGGAGGAACAATGAAAGACTTTGTGTTTTCATGGGTTTTTTTTGTGGTTTTTGTTATTACCCAGGGAGAATCCTGCTATTAGGTAAACATCACTTCTAAAAGAAGACAAGTGCCTTCAATAATTACACCAAAATTCTCCTCTATTCTGTGAACATCATCTCTAAAAAAAGAGAGATATATGGTATGATTTCACCCTCGTGTGTATTTTTAGCTTATATATATACTATAAATTATAGGGAATCTCCCTTTGCTAAGAGGAGAGATTTGTTTTAATTTGGCTATGGTCACCACATCCATTTTGTTAGGGTGTGGAGCTAAAAACTTCACCAAGGAGCATAGTTTATCAGGTTCGGGTCTACACAGACACTGACGTCGGTCAGGAGCAACTGACATCGGTCACAGGCAGTTGCAGAGACACCGACGTCGGCAGAGAATCGGCCGACGGTGATCACAGACAAGCAGCAGGAACCGACGTCGGTTACCTGCGTGTCCAAAAAGCTATTTTCGTGGACAGAAGCTAGTGTTTGCATGATAAGTTTGAGTTGTAGACTCAAGCTTGCATCTCTATTATTAGCATTACTATTTTTAGAGCCCTTGTTTAAGTGGTTTAACTATTTTTTGGAAGTACATGCTCAAGTCTCCTAATTCTATATGAAGAATTAGATCTTCCTAGCTTATTAAGTATTGTAGAAGAATTGGTGTGTGAACAACAGTACAGAATTGAATCAATCCAGGCTTGTTAGAGTTGATTGTTCTTGAGAGAGATAGCTCTTGAGGAATAGAGATCTATTGAGAGATCTATACATCTAGGAGAGGTGTGGAAGAAAGAAGCTTTCTTCAATTGTATTCCTTTTGTAAAGAGTTTGTTAATACAAGTTTTCAGGGTGTTTTCTTGTATCTCTTATTCTTGCTATTATCATTCTAATTACTTGTCAATCTAATTTAATTCCACATTTATTGCTGCCACAATTGTAATCTATTGTTGGTTTGATCCCCCAACAAGTGGTATCAGAGCCTTGGTTACAGGTTCAGAGCTTGATAATTGGTATCAAGTTCAGGTTCACTAACAGGTTGTTCAGATATGTGTAGTGTGTATTGATTACAGGTTCTCACAGGAGTTTCTGTAGGGATTTCTATTTGAGTGGGAGAAGCAATGGTAGATAAAAGTAAATTGAGAATGGAAAAGTTTAATGGCAAAAATTACCAACACTGGAGAATGCAGATAGAGGACTATCTGTATCAGAAAGATCTCTACTTACCGTTAGGAGGTATTGCAAAGAAGCCCAAAGACATGGAGGATGAAGAATGAGAAGTTCTTGACAGAAAGGCTCTGGGTTCTATAAGACTGAGTCTAGCATCCACTGTGATATCCAATTTATCACAGGCAAAGCCTACGGTAGAGTTGATGACTACATTAGCAAATTTGTATGAAAAACCCTCAGCTTCCAATAAGGTATATCTTATGAAGCAGTTATTTAATTTTCATATGAATGAAGGTGGATCTGTTTCTACTCATCTGAATGATTTCAATGGTATTGTGAATCAATTAAGTTCAGAGAATATAGTGTTTGATGATGAGATAAAAGCTCTTTTGATATTATGTTTTTTGCCTGAAAGTTGGCATGGCTTAGTAATGGCAGTAAGTAATACTGCATCTGCATCAAATATTTTGAAAATAGAGGATGTTGTTAGTGTTATCTTGAATGAGGAAATACGTAGGAAAAGCATAGAAGAGGCATCCGGGAATGCTTTAAGTTTTGAGAGCAGGGGAAGGCAGAAAGAGAAGAGCAAGAAAGGCAGAGCAAGATTCAAATCAAAGGGGAAAGGCAGATCTAAATCCAGAAATGGCAGAAGGCCACAATGCTGGAATTGTGGAAAGATGGGGCACATAAGCAGAGATTGTTGGTCAAAGCCTAAGGAGGACAACCAACACGAAGGAAAGGAAGAAGCCAAGATTGCAGGTATTGCACAGGATGCTTTAATTTTCTCTCTGCATAATAATATAGAATCTTGGGTACTAGATTCTGGTGCATCTTTTCATGCTACTCCTAACAGGGAATATTTCAGTGACTATATCCATGGAGATTTTGGAATAGTGTATCTAGGGGATGATGAGCCCTATAAAATAATTGGCAAAGGTAAAGTGTAGTTGAAGATGCAGAATAGCAACACATGGGTGTTGAGAGATGTGATGCATGTACCTAGCTTGAAGAGAAATTTGATCTCTGCAGGAAAGTTAGGGGATGAGGGTTGTATAATAACTCTCACAGTAGAATCTTGGAAGGTGACCAAGGGTGCACTTGTTTTGGCCAGAGGTAAGAGAGAAGGTACTCTCTATTTATGTAATTGTGTTACTAACAAATCTCCTTCTGTATTATCTACTTCAGATGTGGATGCTAAATTGTGGCACTCAAGGCTTGGCCACATGAGTGAGAAGGGGATGTCAATTCTTAAGTCTAAAGGTATGCTTTCAGATTTAAAAGGCATAGATCTAGAGTTTTGTGAGCACTGTGTATTTGGAAAATAGAAAAGGGTTAGTTTTCTCAAAATTGGGTCTACTAAGAAGAGGCACAAGTTGGAGCTTGTTCACATAGATGTGTGGGGACCAGCTCAGGTTGCTTCCATTGGAGGATCACAGTACTATGTATCTTTCATAGATGATGCCACAAGGAAGGTATGGATCTATTGTATTAGAAATAAATCTGATGTATTTGATACTTTTAAAGTTTGGAAAGCTATGGTTGAGAATGAAACAGGTAAAAGATTAAAGTGCCTGAGATCAGACAATGGCGGTGAGTTCTACAGTCATAAGTTCAGAGATTATTGTTACATGCATGGAATCCATAGGCAAAGGACGGTTCTAAGGACACCTCAGTAGAATGGAATTGCTGAAAGAATGAACAGGACAATAATGGAGCGTGCAAGATGTATGAGATTGCATGCCGATTTGCCCTTACAGTTTTGGGCACAAGCTGTTGACACTGCAGTGTACCTGATTAACAGAGGACCCTCTACAGCTCTAGATGGTGGTATTTCAGAAGAGGCATGGACAGGTAAAAAGGTTGATCTCTCATATCTCAAAGTTTTTGGTTGTGAAGCCTTTGTGCATATAGATAAGGAAAATAGAAAGAATCTTGATGCTAAGTCTATGAGATGCACGTTTATTGGCTATGGCTCAGATGATTTTGGTTACAGATTGTGGAATCTAGAAACTAACAAGGTAATCAGGAGCCATGATGTTGTTTTCAATGAAAGAGTGATGTATTGTGATCAGCTAAGGAAGTTGAATCAATCTGAGTAGAGCAATGGTGAATTGGATGAGGTGAAAGTCCAAGATGAGCTCGCGGGAAAAAGAAATAATCACTTACAAGAAAACATAGAGACCGACTTCGGCAGGTTAGGAACCAGCGTCGGCAGGACAAAAATTGGCGTCGGCCATATAGAGACCGACGTCGGTCGTACAGGTACCGAGGTCGGTCAGGAAGAACCGACATCAGCCAGTAACAGGTCTGCAGGTGACCGAGGTCGGTCACTATCAGAGAATTTGGGTGGACAACGTGTTGTGGACGAGTCTCAAACACCCATTAGGAGGTCAGAAAGGGTGAGTAAGCCTCCAATTACATATTCTCCTTCTTTATTTTATTTATTGCTAACCGATGGTGGAGAACCATAGAGTTTTGAAGAAGCAATACAGGTGGAGTCCAAGAGTGAGTGGGAGCGTGGCATGGTTGAGGAGTTGGAGTCCTTAAGAGAAAACCAAACATGGGATTTGGTTGAATTGCCAGCTGGTAAGAGAACACTTAAGAACAGATGGACCTATAGGTTGAAGGAAGGTGAGAATGGATAGATGAGATACAAGGCCAGATTAGTGGTAAAAGGATTTGCACAAAAGCCAGGTATTGACTTTGGTGAGATTTTTTCTCCTGTTGTTAAAATGACTTCAATAAGGGTTGTATTGTCTTTGGTTGCTTTTGAGGATTTGCATCTTGAGCAACTAGATGTTAAGATAGTGTTTCTTCATGGAGATTTGGATGAGGAAATATATATGGAACAGCCAGAAGGATTTGAGGTCAAGGGTAAGGAGAAATTTGTGTGCAGGTTGAAGAAAAACTTGTATGGCCTCAAGCAAGCTCCTAGGCAATGGTACTTAAAATTTGATAGGTTTATGACTGAGCACGGCTACAGTAGGTGTCAATCAGACCATTGTGTGTATTTCAAGAGATTTGATAATGGTAGATATATTATTCTATTGTTGTATGTAGATGACATGCTAGTTGTAGGGTCTCACATGCAGGATATCTCAGAGCTTAAGGTAAAATTAGCTCAAATGTTTACTATGAAGGATTTGGGAGTAGCAAATAAAATCTTTGGCATGAGCATTAAGAGAGACAGGAAAAATCACAGGTTGATATTGTCTCAAGAAGATTATGTGGATAAGGTGTTAAAATGGTTCAATATGCAAGATGCTAAACCGGTAAGCACACCTTTGGCTGGACATTTTAAGTTGAGTAAAGAACAATGTCCTAATTCATATGATGAGGTAGAGTACATGAGTAAGGTTCCATATTCTTCCATAGTAGGGAGTTTGATGTATGCAATGGTGTGTACTAGACCGGATATTGCCCAAGCAGTGGGAGTGGTAAGTAAGTATATGGCCAATCCAGGTAAGGAACATTGGAAAGCAGTTCAGTGGATCCTTAGATATCTGAAAGGAACCAACAGTAGGCACTTGTTCTATGGAGGTTCAGATACTTCTCTACATGGCTATGTGGATTCAGATATGGTAGGTGATTTGGATGGCAGGAGGAGCACTACAGATTATGTTTTCACTGTAGGTGGAACAACGGTTAGCTGGATATCTAAGTTGCAGAAGGTTGTTGCCTTGTCAACTACAGAAGCAGAGTATATTGCAGCCACAGAAGCTAGCAAGGAAATGATATGGATGACACGGTTCATGGATGAGCTTGGTAGGGAGCATGAGAGTTTTAGATTGTATAGTGACAGTCAGAGTGCAATCCATTTGGCTAAGAATTCAGCCTTTCATTCAAGAACAAAGCACATACAGCTAAGGTATCACTTCATACGACATGTATTGGAAGATGGTGAGTTAAAGCTGGAGAAGATCCATACAGATAGGAATCCTACTGATATGTTAACCAAGTCGGTTACAAAGGAGAAGTTGAATCTTCATTCAACTTCTATTGGTCTTCATGATTGAGTTGAAGATGGAGGAGCTAGAAGATGTTGCTGTACAGGTACTGGTGCAGCTGTTTATCTCCAAGTGGGAGATTGTTAGGGTGTGGAGCTAAAAACTTCACCAAAGAGCATAGTTTATCAGGTTCGGGTCTACACAGACACCGGCGTCGGTCAGGAGCGACCGACGTCGGTCACAGGTAGTTGCAGAGACACTGACGTCGACAGAGAATCAGCTGACGACGATCACAGACAAGCAGCAGGAACTGACGTCGGTTACCTGCGTGTCCAGAAAGCTATTTCCGTGGATAGAAGCGAGTGTTTGCATGATAAGTTTGAGTTGTAGACTCAAGCTTGTGTCTCTATTATTAGTATTACTATTTTTAGATCCCTTGTTTAAGTGGTTTAACTGTTTGTTGGAAGTACATGCTCAAGTCTCCTAATTCTATATGAAGAATTAGATCTTCCTAGCTTATTAAGTATTGTAGAAGAATTGGTGTGTGAAGAACAGTACAGGATTAAATCAATCCAGGCTTGTTGGAGTTGATTGTTCTTGAGAGACATAGCTCTTGAGGAATAGAGATCTATTGAGAGATCTATACATCTAGGAGAGGTGTGGAAGAAAGAAGCTTTCTTCAATTGTATTCCTTTTGTAAAGAGTTTGTTAATACAAGTTTTCAGGGTGTTTTCTTGTATCTCTTGTTCTTGTTATTATCATTCTAATTACTTGTCAATCTGATTTAATTCCGCGTTTATTGCTGTCACAATTGTAATCTATTGTTGGTTTGATCCCCCAACACATTTTGTTATATAAATATCCTTATGCTATGGTTGATGCACCTATTTTTTCATCAGTCAGCTGGTGATAGAATATTCACCCAATAGTTTTTGGTGACTCTACTGGGGATGAATGAGTAATTTTGATCTTTTTTTAGCAGCTCCATGCCAACAATTTTTGGTGACTCCACTGGGGAAGAATGAAATATTCAGTTCTTTTCTATTATAATTTCATATCTACTAGGGATAGAACATAGAAAACTCCATGCCAATAATTTTTGGGGACTCTGTTGAGGAAGAACGTGCAATTTGAAGCCTCAAGATTTAGACTGAAGCAATTTTAGTTCTTTTCCATTTTCAATTTACACTCTAGTAGATCTATCATATATGTGAAGGTAGAGAGATCAAGGTATTGTTGACCCTATATTTGAGTTGGTACAACTAAATAACTTTGATCTTTCCCCTCCATAAACTCACCTTCAATGAACTAAGAGTTTTCCTCCTATAAACATCAGGTCCCCAATACCATGTAAAGCTACTCTTTCCTCTACTAGTAGAGCTTTGTCTATACATATCCCATAAAGATTTATTATCCCTCCTTTCAACAACCATATCATAGTAGCTCAAGGCCCCTAGGGTAATAATTTTGGTCCCCTAAATTTGACCCCACCCTTACATGAGCTACCCCATAGCTCAAAGAAAAATTTCCCCAAGTTCTATGGTGATAGGAAGGTTCATCCTGATGAACATATAGAAGCCTTTTGCATAGCCTATGGTGTAATAGGTATTGAATATGAAGACATTATTGTTAGACTATTTATGGAAACATTGCAAGGTGTTGTTGCAAACTAGTTTTATCATTTGTAAGTACAAATAGTGACTAACTGGAACACTCTCAAGGCCAAATTTGAGGCTAGATTCAAACATGTAGAAGATGCACATGCCCTATTAGCCTAACTTACACAAATGAAGAAGGAGCCTCATGAACCCATGAGGGACTTCATTACTAAATTTGACAAGTTGAGGAACAAGATTCCCATAATTGCTTAGCTAACATCTAAGAATCTCAAATGCTTCTTCATCAATTCTCAACTTCCTGAAGTGAGTTTTCTATTGAGGTAGGCTGGCCACATAGATCTTATTGTAGATCAAATTTTGGTGACTAAAGTTGAAGATGACCTTATCTTGGTAGGAAAGATAAGAAGAGATCCTAATAGAAATAAATCTTCTTCATCTTCTAAATATTCTTCTACATGCACCATTAATCTTATGGTGTAAACACTAGCAAATGAATTGCTAGCTCTAAAAAACAAATGTCACAAGGGATGTCTGCTCCTCCTTATCAAGATATGCCAAGGAGGATGTTTCCCAACTAGTCATATCAAGGCAATGCTACTAGAAATCAAGGGCAACTAAATTGCCTTCCTCCCCCACCAGGGAAGCTTGCCATTGAAGCAACACAAGCTAACTCAGCAATCGGTTATCTTGAAACTGAATTTGATTTTACTTTCCAACTTAAGTTAAACCTAGAAGATGATGCTGATCTCTTTTTAGAGAACCAAGAAGAATCAGCTGGTGACTCTAATATTGGTTTTTTGAATTACCAAGATGAACCTGGAAGTAAAGGTGAAGCATTTGATGGATCATGCATTGTATTTACTAGGTCCTAAAACCAATCAGCTCAACAAGTAGATAAAATAAAAATAGGGGACAAATCTTGACCAACAATTTCAATTGTTAAATGAGGGGATTCTCTACCTTTCCAATCAAAGGACCTGTTGATCACTAAAAAAGTAAGTACCTCAAATATTTCTTCACCTTCTACTTCAAATTCGTAGACTAGTCCTACACCTAGAAAAAACTAGATTGATGGACTACCTTCCTCTATTTTGAATTAATTTTAGTCATTTGATATAATTGACCATGCTAAGAAGACCAAAATTCAAATGTCTGAGTTTGAATTCTTTCAATCCAACCCTGAGTAGTTGGATAGGTTAGTTTAATGCGTTAAGAATAAAATCATCCCTATAGGACAAGAAATTTTGAAAGTGACTCTTATTCCCCCAAAGAACACACCTACCCAAAATAATCTTGTGATTACTCCTCTAGCTACCCTTAGAAACATAGAACCATTTTATGTCTCCCTGTTGATAAATAGTCATCAGCTGAATAATTGCATAATTGATTCTGGTGCATTTGACAATGTCATACCCACCAAGGTGGTAGACTCTCTTGGTCTCATGCTGACTAAGACCTTTGGGAGATGTTTCTCCATGGAAAACAAGTGCCTCTATTGGGAAAAATAAAAGATGCTTAATTTACATTTGTAGCCTTCCCAACTAAAAGAATCAAAATGATAGTCCTGGTGGCTGACGTGTCAGCCTCCTATAGCATTCTTCTTAGGCAAACTTTTTACAAGGATATTGGTGGAGAATTGAGCATGAAACTATTCAAGGTGAGGATCCCTGTCAAGGGTGTCATGCAAAGGATGCTTCTTGAGATGGAATTGAAGTACATTGTCACCTAAATGTTAGCCCCTAAAGCTCAAATTATGTTTGAGTCTTCAGGCATGGGTAATTAGTTTTTGTCTACTAAAGACATTCTTATTTCAGTAGATGAAAGCTTACTAAGTGACAATCCAAACAATTTAGATAAGACATTATAAGAATTGGTAGGCCACAGTACACATAAAAAAGGATCTTCCCTTTCTGATGAGGAAAAATATGAAAGAAGATTAAATTCTAATGATGTCTAGATTCTAAAATTTGATGATAGCAATTCTTCTACTAGTTTTAGAGCTGGAGTTGTTTTGATATCTCCTCAAAGAGATATTTTTCCATATGCATATAATTTGCAGTTTAGTAACACTAACAACACTGCTGAGTATGAATCTCTGCTACTCAATTTAATGGCTACTCAAGATAAAGGTGTTAACCTCCATCATGCCAAAGGAGATGTTGAGCTGGTGGTTTGTTAGGTGAGGAACTTGTATCAAACCAAGAATGAAAGATTGTGATATTATCATAATTTGGTGTGAGACCACATTGAAAGCTTTGATGCTTTCAATATTTATATTGTGCCCAAAGAATTCAATAGTCATGCAAATTCATTGGCTATCTTTACAACTATCTTGGTCTCTCACAATGATTTTAAAGGTAATAAGTACACTATTGAGTTGGTCTTTTGACCAAATGTACCTGATAATGTTGACCATTGGTAGGTGTTTAATGGTAACAACCAAATCATTGATTTTATAGAATAGATGGATAGCTTTGAAAAGCTTCAATTTGAAGGCATGAATCTCCACTGTGGTAATCAGCTCCAGAGACAAATTAAAAAGTTGATTAAGAGTTCCTTCAGCTCAAAGGGAATAAAATTCCTAAAATATTAGTTTTTCTTAAGAAACTTTTCAATAAGCATGATAGGTTTATCAAAGAATAAAAAATGGATTCAAAATCCTCCAAGGATTTTGATCAAATAAATTTGAGTACAGAAGATAATCCCAAGATGGTCAACATTGGAAATTGTTATACCCCTAATGAAAAACTCAAATTTATCACTCTACCTCACCATTACATTGATGTTTTGGCATATTCATATGATGATATAAAATCTCTTAGACTTGAAGAAATCTAGCACAAAATTCCTCTCAAGATTGGGTCATTGCCTCATAAGTAGAAGTAAAGGTAGTATAACCCCAGGATATCAGGCACTATTCTTTCTAAGATACAAAAAATGCTGAATGCAAGAATTATTTTCCCAATTCATCATTCTACCTGGATTGCCAACATAGTCCCTGTGAGAAAGAAGAATGGAGAAACTCACTTGTGTGTTGATTTTAGAAATTTGAATCAGTCATCTTTAAAGGACAACTATCCCTTGGCCATCATGGATCAGCTACTACAGATAGTGACTGGCACTGAGATGTTATCAATGTTAGATGGCTTTTTAGGATATAATCAAGTGGAATTTGGTGAAGTAGACCAACATAAGACCACTTTCACAACACCTTGGGGCACCTTTGAATATCATAGAATGTATTTTGGCTTGATCAATGCTAGTACCACTTTCAAAAGAGTGATGGATCTTGCTTTTAGAAATGAAATGGGGAATTTCATTATGGTATACCTAGATGACCTAACAATCTTTTCTAAACATCATCCTGATCATGTGCATCATTTACAACAAGTGCTAGAGTGATGTAGGCAGAATGGTATTTATCTTAATCCCAAAAAATCAATTTTTGGAGTTATTGAAGGGAACCTTATTGGTCACACTGTGTCTTGAGAAGGCATAAAGATCGACCCAAAAAGGGTCAAATCCATTTAAGAGCTTGCTCTTCCTACCAGTAAGACTACAGTTCACACTTTCTTTGGAAAAGTGAATTTTGTGTGAAGGTTCATTCTTGAATTTGCAGAGAAGACTCGCCACATTGTCAATATGATGAAGGGCAAAGCCACTTTTAGCTAGACTGAAGAAGGCGAGTCAGCATTTCAAGACATCAAGGAAGCTATAACTTATGCCCTAATTCTAGTTTGTCCTAATTACACTAAAGACTTCATGATATACAGTTATGCTTCTGAACATATGCTTTTAGCCATCTTGGTTTAGTAGAACAAAGAAGGTGGGGAATCTCCCATATCTTTTATGAGTTGTCCTCTCAAAGCTCATGAGCTAAAGTATTCAAACATAGAAAATCATGATTATGCTATGGTAAAGGTGGTAAAGCACTTTCATTTTTACATCTTGAATTCACACACTATTGCTCTGGTTCCTGATATAATAGTCAAGTCCATTCTAACTCAACAAGAATTTGGAACCAAAAGGGGTAATTGGATTGCCAAAATATAGGAGTTTGATCTTGTTATCAAACTAATGAAGTTTGTGTGGGGAAGGGGCCTCTGCCAATTAATTACTGATAACATATCAAAAGAAGCAGAGCATGAATAAATAGAAGTTAAAGACATGCTAATAGTTCTTTTTGTCAACACTATGAATGAGTGGTATTCAAATATTGCTCATTTCTTTACCTATGGTGAGTGTCTTGCTCACCTATCTCATAAAGAAAAAAGAACTGTTATGTTAAAAGCTACCAATTTTGTCTTATGGGACAATGGTCTATATAAGAGGAACTTTGATGGGGTATTCCTTCACTGCGTGGATAAAGCATAGTAGAATAAACTTTTGGAGTCCTTCCACAATTTGGCTTATGGAGGACATTTTTCTATGCCTATAACTACCCATAAGATTTTGTGAGCTAGGTACTATTGGCCTACTCTATTTCAAGATTCATACGATTGGGTGCATAGATGTGAGTTGTGTCAATAGTTTATTGGCAAACCTATGTTGGCTGTGTTACCTCTCAAGCCTGTGGTGATAAAAGAACTATTTCAATAATGGGAAATTGATTTCATTGGCATTGTAAATCCATCCTTGAGTGTTGGACATGATTATATCCTTACAGGCACAGACTACTTTACCAAGTGGGTGGAAGCTATTCCAGTCAAGCATGTTACTTTAGAAGTAGTGTGTAATTTCCTCAAGGAAAACATTATTTTTTAGGTTTGGGGTCCCAACCAAGATTGTAACAGATAATGTAGCCTATTTCTCTTCTCGTGAGATTACCTAGTTTTGCTACTATTATGGGATTTTCTTATCCCACTCATATGACTATTATTCGCAAGGAAATGGTCAAGTAGAATCAAGTAATAAGAACCTGGTGACCATTATTAGGAAGCTAGTAGATGACAATCAAAGAACTTGGCATAAAGCATTGCTTGATGCTTTATGGGCAAACAAAATTAAACCCAAGAGGGTGATAGGTATGTCCCCATTCCAACTTCTATATGGTCTTAATGCAGAGATACCAATCACCCTAGAATTACTAGCATTAAAGTTAGCAAAGGTAGTGGAAGATTCAAATTTTGAAAGTTCCATCAACAAAAGGATCATGTGCTTGACTGAACTTAATGAGCAAAGAACTATGGTGGTGGACCGAATTGCTGCACATCAAAGTCTAGTGAAGAGAATCTTTGACTAGAAAGCAAGGATCCATGACTTTTAGATTGGAGATCAAGTCTTGTTATGGGACAAGAGGAGAGAACCAAAAGGAATGCATGGAAATTTTGATTCCTTATGGAGAGGCCCATTTGCCATTCATCATTTAAATGGTGAAAATAGTTTCTTGTTGAAATATCAAGATGGAATGCCATTTGCTCTACCTCACAGTGGGTAGCATATGAAGCACTTCAATCCTTGAAGTATTAGATAAGTCCATTTGTATATATGTATAGTCTTTCTTTGTTTTGTGTTTTTCATTTTTTTTGGCATCATTCATTTTTGGTGCCTTTCTTTTTGGGTAAGCATGACTCCTTATCCCAATGGCATAAATGAAGGCATTGAGATTCTAGTTTCTACTCCCTTTGATTACTTCAATTTTTAATCAATGGAAGTTCCCCAATTAGAGCTAGCTATTGTTCCCAAAATCAATCACTTGCTTTTGTGGACAACATATCAACCATTTTGGTCCTATAGATTAAAACTCTCTCTTTTCTTTCTCAAAAATGTTTTGAGCAGTTAAGTTTTTCAAATATTCAAGCCTTTTTAGCTAAGGAAGTCACAGGTTCAATAGGTGGGCTTTCTTCAAAGGAAGTTCAAAACACTTAAGGATTTTCCTTAGTGTTTTGAGGATGGTTCAATGCCCAGGTTCAATCAAAAGACTTAAAAGTGAGCTTCAAACAATTAGAATGAACCACTTTAAACCATTGAACCCCACCTTTGCAAGGTTTAAAGGTTTAACGACTTTGATGGACTTAAAGAAAAGAAGGATTCGAAGAGTTAAGATTGAACTATTGAACCTCGAACTTCAAAAGGTTCAAAGGTTCAATGAGTTCAACAAGTTTAAAGAACTTAGAGAATAAAAGGATTCTAAGAGTGAAGATTGAACCATTAAACCATTGAACCATTGAACCTTGAACCAAAAAGAGTTCAAAGGTTCAAAGGTTCAACAAGTTCAAAGAGTTTAATGGACTTAGAAAAGGAAAGGATCTAGAGAGTTCAAAGCTTCAAAAGATTTGAAGAAAGAGAATGAGTTGTTGAACCTTGAACCAAAATGGTTCAAAGGTTCAAAGGGTTTAAAGAGTTCAAAGTTTTAAACGAAGCTTCAAGTGAATGAAGGAAGCAGAAGATTTCAAAAATAAATTCAACCAAATGGTTCAACTAAAGAAGAAAAAGAGAGTGAATGTAGCTCTTTACAAAACATTCGATCACCAAACCATTGAACCTTTGAACCAAAAGAGTTCAAGGCTCAAGGTTCAAGTGACTAGTGACATCCCAGCAAATGCCAAATTCAAGGTGATGGAATAAATATTGGTTTTCAAAAGACCTGAGAACAAGCTCAGTGACTAGCCCAAAAAGGAGCTGAAGGAGCTAGAAGAAAGTGAGAAGATAACCCTGAGAGCTCAGATCACTAGGAAGAGAAAAAATGTGGCAAGGAAGGAGGGAACAACTACAAAAAATCTATAAATATCTATATGAGATTTATTTTAGTAGGTGGAATAGTCCACCAAGTGGACATCAGAAAGAACAAACATTCAAAGGTTTAACCTATTTTTTTGCATTAAGTAATGGTGAATAGATATCCATGTAAGTGTCATAAAGAAGACACGAAAACCCATGATTAAGAGGAGACATTTGACATGATTTAGAATGCCAAAGTCAAGGTTGATGACCTATTCCAGCATGGCCCTTTCATAGACTTTTAATGCATTCAATTTAGCATGGGCCGTTTTCATGAAAATAAGTGCCCAAGTCTTTCTTGTGATGTTATATATATTGTAATCTCTCATTTTGTATAGGGGAGATCTCTCTATTATCAAAAGTAAAGTTCTACCCAAATTGAAAGGCATTCCTATGACTTTGAGCTCAGACTGTTAATCATATTTTGTTAAATGAATGAGAAAGCAAGCGACCTTTCAGACTTTGTGTTGGAATCAGCTTGTGTCATCTAAGAAATTGTTCTTATGTCTGCTTCTTAAATATAGTCTTGTCCATTTAATCAAACAAGTAGAACTAGTGGAATTAATATGGAAGATGTCTTAAAGCCAACTATGGGAGACTTTGTGCTTCCATAATTGCCTTAAGTCCATGTTTTGTGTAAAGGATACTAGAGAGACTTTGAGCTCCCCTTATCCTTCGTAACCTTTTACTCTGTTGTAGTTAAAGTGGAGACTTTGGGCTATGCTTCAAACTATTGTGTTCTTTTGTCCTAATCAATAGGAGGAATAATGAAAGACTTTGTGTTTTCATGGGTTTCTTGTGGTTTTTGTTATTACCCAAGAAGAATCTTGTTGTTGGCTAAACATCACTTCTGAAAGAAGAGAAGTGCCTTCAATAATTACACTAGATTCTCCTCTATTTTGTGAACATCATCTCTAAAAAAAGAGAGATGGATGGCATGATTTTACCTCTGTGTGTATTTTCAACTTATATATATATATATATATATATATATATATATATATATATATATATATATATATATATTATAGGGAACCTCCCCTTGCTAAGAGGAGAGTTTGTTTCAATATGGCTGTGGTCACCACATCCATTTTGTTGTATAAATCTCCTTATGCTATGGTTGATGCACCTATTTTGTTGTCAGTCAGCTGGTGACAAAATATTCACCCAACACATCTCAAAATTATAATTCATCCATAAATAGCTCTATACATTTAGAGATGTTTTAATAACTTTTCATATATTTATATGGTCATATATCTCCTTAAAAAAGTGCTAAAAATAAATGATGTGGAGTTCAAAATTTTAGAGGTAATAAATTTTGACTCCTAACTCTATTTGAGCTCTTGTGTGTGCCAAAATGATCATATCAGAAAGTATAATTTAGACATAAATATTTATATCCTATTTGGGATGTTTTTAACAAAAGCTTAGATGGTCATATATGGAATCCAATTTTTTTTAAAAATAAATGATGTGAAATCTAAACTTTTACAAGCTATAACTCTTATTCCCTAACTCTGTTTGAGCTCTTATTTACACCAAAATGACCATCTCAAAAACTAAAATGCATGCATAAATAGTTATATCCATTTAAATATGTTTTATCTAGGACCCTTATATGGTCATGTATGGACTTTGAAAAGTTTTAAAAATAAATGATATGGATTCCAAATTTCCATAAGCCATAACTTTTGATCCTGAACTCTATTTGAGCTCTCAGTTAAACCAAAATGACCATATCAGTAAGTATAATTCAATAATAAATGGATTTATCCATTTTAAAATGTTTTCAAAACTTTTAAAAAACTCATATGTTCATGTATGGCCTCTAAAATTCTCTAAAAATAAATGATGTGGAGTCAAAACTTCTAGAGGCCATAAATTTTGATACATAACTATGTTTGGGATCTCATTTACATCAAAATGACTATCCAAAAAATAAAATTCAGCGATAGATTTTCAAAAAAATTGGGGGGGGCATACATTACAACTTAAAGTTCTAAAAATTACTAAATATATCCATAAATGGATAGAGTTGTTTAAGGCTAAATTGTACTTTTTGAGAGGGTCATTTTGGCAAAAATGAGAACTCAAGTGGAGATATAGATCAAAATTTATGGACCATAAAAGTTTGGACTATACAAAATTGTTTACAACTTTTTAGAGTCCATACATTACCATCTAAGGGTTATAAAAGTTTTGAAATCATCCCTAAATGGATAGATAAAAAGAGAGCTCAAATGGACTTATAATTAAAATTTATAGCCTCCAAAAGTTTAGACTCCACATCAATTGTTTTTAGAACTTTTTGGAAGCCATACATGAACATCTAAGGGTATTAAAGTTATATATATATATATATATATATATATATATATATATATATATATATATGGATAAATTTTACTTTCTAAGATGGTCATTTTTTCACAAACAAGAGCTCATACAAAGTTAAAAATCAAAATTTATGGCCTTTGGAAGTTTGGACTCTACATCATTTGTTTTCATATGTTTTTAGAGTCCATACCTACCATATGAGGGTCTAAATTTTTTAAAAATATCCAAAAATATATATAGCTATTTATGGATGAATTTTAATTTTTGAGATGATTATTTTGACATAAATGAGAGCTCAAACAAAGTTACATATCAATAAATATGGTATCTAAAAACCATACATGACCATATAAGGGTCATAAAAGTTATGAAAACATCATTAAACACATATATTTATTTATGTATGAGTTTTATTTTCCAATACAATAATTTTAATGTAGACAAGAAATCAAATAGATTTATACATCAAAAAGTATGGCCTTGAGAAGTTTGAAGTCCATACCATTTATTTTTAAATATTTTTAGATGAAATACATAATAATATAAGGGTGTGAAAAGTTATAAAAACATACCTAGATATACAAAAGTAATACATGAATATCCAATACAATTGTTTTGGTGTAAATAAGAGTTCAAATGGAGTTAAATATCAAAAGTTATCACCCTAAGAAGTTTGGACTCTACATAATTTATTTTTAGAATATTTTGGAGGCTATACATGAACATATAAGGGTAAAAATATTTAATTAAATATCCCTAAATGGATATATATTTAATTCTAAATTATAATTTATGAGAGGGTAATTTTGGCATAAACAAGAGCTCAAATGGAGTTACGAATCAAAAGTTGTGGCCTTTGGAAGTTTGGATTTTGCATAATTTATTTTGAAAATTTTTAGAAGGCCATGCATGGCCATATGAGGGTTTTAATTTTTTTGAAAAAACATCCATAAATGGATAAATTGACTTATGTATTAATTTTACTTTATAATACTATCATTTTAGTGAAAATAAGAGCTCAAATAGAGTTACGAATCAAAAGTTATGGCCTACAAAATTTTAGACTCCATATCATTTATTTTCTAAAAATTTTAGAGGACTTATATGACCATATGAGGATATAAATGTTTTACAAACATCCATAAATGGATATATTTATTTATGTATAAATTATATTTTTTGAGATGGTCACTTTGGTGTATATGAGAGCTCAAATGGAGTTACAGATATAAAGTTATGGCCTCTAGAAGTTTGGACTCCATATCATTTATTTTGAGAAATTTTCAAAGATCATACATGACCATATAAGAGTCCAAAAAGTTATAAAAACATCCCTAAATTGGTATATCTATTTATGGTTGAATTTTACTTTCTAAGATTGTCATTTTGGTGTAAACAAGAGCTCAAATAGAGGTATGTAGTAGAAGTTATAGACTTCAAAAGTTTGGAGTCTACATCATTTATTTTCAGAACTTGTTAGTGGACATAATTAACCATATGAGGGTCTGAAAAGTTATAAATATATACATAAATATATAAATTCAATACATGACCATCTAATACATTTAATTTAGTGAAAATTAGAGCTCAAATAAAGTTATAAATCAAAAGTTATGGCCTTATAAAGTTTTGAATCTACATCATTTATTTTCAAAACTTTTTAAAGGCTATACTTGACCATTTGAAGGTAAAAAAAGTTTAGAAACCATACCTATATATTATGGATGAATTTTAATTTTTGATATGGTCATTTTGGAACAAACAAGATCTCAAATGGAGTTATGAATCAAAATGTATGGCCTTCTATATTTTGGACTTTGCATTATTTAGTTTCAAAATATTTTAGAGGTCATACATGATCATATGAGGGTCAAAAAAAGTTTTAAAACATCCCTAAATGGATATATCTATTTATGGATGAATTGTAATTTTCAAGACGATTATTTTGGAATAAATGAGATCTCAAATAGAGTTAAAGATCAAAAGTTATGGCCTTGAGAAGTTTGGACTCTGCATCATTTATTGTTAAAAATTTTTAGAGGACATATGTAGATATATTATGGTCTAAAATTTTCTAAAAATATACTTAAATACATATATACAATACATAACCATCTAAGATGGTCATGTTGGTGTAAGAGAAAATATCAAATGGAGTTATAGATCAAAAGTTATGGATTATATAAGTTTTGACTCCACATTACTTATTTTCAAAACTTTTTCAAAGGCCATACATGACCATTTGAGGGTATAAAAATTTATTAAAACATACCTAAATAATAGATCTATGTATTGTTGAATTATAATTTCTAAGATGGTCATTTTTTCACAAATGAGAGCTCAAACATAGTTATAGATAAAAATTTATGGCCTCTAAAATCTTGGACTCTACATTATTTATTTTTAAAAAAATTTGGAGGCCATATTTGATGATATAAGGATCATAAATTTTCTAAAAATATCCCTAAATTTATAGATTTTTTTATGGTTAAATTTTAATTTCTGAGATGATGGTTTTGATACAAATGAGAGGAGTTATAGATCATAAGTTATGGCCTTCAAAAGTGTGGACTCTACATCACTTTTTCATAAAATTTTTGAAGCCATACATGACCATATAAAGGTATTAAAATTATTTAAAACATCCCTAAATGGATATAGCCCTATATGGTTATATTTTACTTTCTAAGATAGTTGTTTGACATAAACTAGAGCTCAAATAAAGTTATGAATCAAAATTTGTGGCCTCCAAAAGTATATATTTTGCATCATTTATTTTAATAATTTATTAGAGGCCATACATGAACATATGAGGTTATAAAAAATTATAAAACATCCTTAAATGGATAGAGTTGTTTATGGATTAATTATACTTTTTGAAATGATTGTTTTGGCATAAATGAGAGCTCAAACAAGGTTAAGGATAAAAATTTATGGCCTCTATAAGTTTGGACTCTACATAATTTATTTTAAAAACTTTTCCTAGATGAGACATGAATATATAAGGGTCTAAAAAGTTATCAACAACATCCTTAAATGAATAGATCTCAAACAGAGTTATAGATCAAAAGTTATAGCGTTTAGAAATTTAGACTGCATCATTTGTTTTCATAACATTTGGGAGGCCATAAATCACCTAATAAGGTTTAAAATAGTTATGAAAACATTCCTAAATGGATATAACTATTTATGGCTATTACTTTATGATATGGTCATTTTGGCATAAATGATAGCTTAAACAGAGTTATGGATCAAAAGTTATTACCTCAAGAAGTTTGAGTGTCAAATTATTTTTAAAAATATCTATAAATTGATATAGATATTTATGGATGAATTATACTTTCTAAGATGGTTTTTTTTTTTTTGTGTAATTGAGAGCTCAAACAGAATTATGGATCAAAAGTTATGGCCTCTAGAATTTTGGAATCCACATAATTTGTTTTCAATTTTTTTTAAGGCCATACATGACCATCTGAGGGTCATAAAATTTCATCCCTAAATAGATGATATATTTATGGTTGAATTAATATTTGTGAGATGATGGTTTTGGTGTAAATGAGATTTGAAAGAGAGTTACAAATCAAAATTTATGGCCTCCAAAAGTTTAGAATCTACATCATTTGTTTTGATAACTTTTCAAAACCCATACTTGATCATCTAAGGGTATATAAGTTTTGAAAATATCTCTAAATGGATAGGGATGTATATGGCTTAGTTTTAATTTATAAGATGGTCATTTTGGCATAAATGAGATCTCAAATGGATTTACAAATCAAAAGTTATAGGCTTTGTAAGATTGGAATATGTATCATTTGCTTTCATAATTTTTAAAATGCCATACATGACCATATGAGGGTCTGAAAAGTGTTAAAAACATCCTTAAATGGATAGATATATTGATACATGACCATCTGAGGGTCATAATTTTTTTGAAAATAAATGATAGATATAAGATAATTTATTTTGATAACTTTTTGGAATCCATACATGACCATATAAGGGTACAAATAGTTTTTAAAATATATCTAAATGGATAGGGATGTCTATGGTTGAATTTTAATTTCTGAGTTGGTCATTTTAACACAAACAAGAGCTCAAATGGATTTATAATTCAAAATTTATGTCCTCTATAAGCTTGGACTCTACATCACTTATTTTAATAACTTTTCAAAGGCCATACATGATTATATGAGGGTATAAAAAGTTCTAAAAATATCCATAAATAGATAGAGATACTTATGGCTAAATTGAACTTTCTGAGATGATTGTTTTAGCATAAAAGAGAGCACAAATGGATTTATAGTTTAATAGTTATGGCCTTTAGAAGTTTGTAATTCACACCATTTATTTTAAGAATTTTTTATAGGAAATACATGACCATTTGAGAGACAAAAGTTTTGAAAACATCTATAAATGCATGGATATGTTTGTGGTTGAGTTATGCTTTTTGAGATTATCATTTTGGCATAAATGAGAGCTCAAACAAAGATACAGATTAAAAGTTTTGGTCTTCAAAAATTTAGACTATGTATCATTTTTTTATAAAATTTTAGAGGCCATACATGGCCATATGATGGTTTGAATTTTTTTTATAAACATCCCTAAATAGATATATTTGTTTATGGATAAATTTTAATTTTTGAGATAGTCATTTTGATGCAAACAATAGCTCAAACAAAGTTATCAATCAAAAGTTATGGCCTCTGGAAGTCTAGATTTTATGTCATTTATTTTTTATAACTTTTTAGAGGCCATAATTGACCTTATGAGGGTCCTAAATTTATTAAAACATCCCTAAATGGATAGAGGTGTTTATGGTTGAATTATACTATTAACCACCAAATTGCACCCTTAGTAGAAGATTGTTCAGACCTTTACAAGTTTAGGGTAACATGGTATTAGTCCAAGGTTGTGGATGACCTGAAGATGGAATAAACCTCTAGTTTTGGGGATACTTCCCCTAGTTCATCAATTTTAGTTCAATTCCTAAAACTACTAACTTTATGGTGAAAAGAGATAGAAGATGATACATAAAACAAAACCTAAGATAAGGGGAGGTGATGCACGAACATATTTTTGTCTCCTCTAATTGATCCTTTAACAACACTTTGTGAATCCAACAAGGACTAGTGAATAAGACATATTTTCCAAGGAGCTCCTAAGCATTAGTAATTTAGATGAAGGCTATGATATATGGTTACAAATTGAAGGTGATGGATGTGAGGTATGTTTTCAAGCACTACCAACTAGATTTCACTTCAAACATAGTCACCAACACTTTAACATATCATATGACTTGCATAGAATAATATCCTAGCAACTAGGTGAGAAAAAGGACATGAAAAGGGGAATAACACTTCACCACTTCTACAAGTTAATAATTACATAATACGCTAAGTTAGTAAGTAAATCTAAAATAGTCCTTATTGATTTAAAAGGTTTACAAGATAGAATTTGGGTAAAGTTTCATGATACCCAGCCAGAGGATAGGTATAATGGCCTTAGAGCCTTAATTTATAGAACATGAAAAAGAGAGAGAAGATAATTGGAATGGATAAGGCATGGAGAGGTCATAAATTACCATAATTCACATAATGAGTAGTTACAACCCACCCCTGTAACTCCCTTTATGTGTTGCCTTGGTGGTGAATGGTCTTCAATGAGCCTTTTGGGAATTGGATGTCTATTTTTATAAAATTTTGACTCTATACACATCATGATCACACTAACTTTGTTAAATTCCTCTCCTCATAATATTTACAATTCAAAAAAGTGGTCTAATTTAGGCCTCTATGAAGCATTTTGTAGGTTACTTTCCCTTTGTGCATGTTGACTAGGAAAAAGCCACCTAATCCTCCATAATGTCCATGAATTGTGTCTAATTTATTCAATGTATTAGTTAAAATGGTGTTTATGTCCCTCTATTTACTCATGCATCAGCCTCTCACACCAACAAACATCTTTTCTTATTGCCAAAATAGGCCTACTAGGTAATTAGGCCTAATCACCTAGTGTTATCTATATGCATGACCATGAGACCTGAATAGATCCTTCAAAATAGGTTAGTATTATTTAGGTCCAATAAATCATATTATATTATTATTTGTGCCTTATAAATAGTACACACATGTAAATCTTACTCAATTAAGTAACTAGGCCACCTCTCATTAGCATTTCTGGACTAGTTCTTTTGCTCAGACCTATAATATTTTATAAGAATGTTTGAGAGTAGTTTATGATATAATAATTTGGAAAACACCTTACAAAACCTTATTTAATTATCTTAAATTCTTCTCATAACTTTGTACCTTGAATTCATCACTAAATCTTGAAAAAAAGTGTTTTTAATGGGTCCTTACAATTGTCCATATAGACCAATGTCATAAATGGGACCTCCTAAAAGTGTATGAGGTGTTTTAGTTGTCTCCCAAGCCATTTCAATGTATTTAGATGAAAATTCCTCAATTTTTCCTCCATTAGGTATCTTTTAGGGTTTTAGGGAGGTTTAGACTCTTAGTGATTGTTCATAGCCCTAAGGGCTTGAACTACAAAACCAATGCAAAGAGATTAAAATATAAAACCATCCAAAACTTTCCTTAGTATTTGGGGTCCCCCATACGGATCCTCCAAATAGTTATGAGCACAAGAAGGTGGTCCTCAGGTGACTATCCTACCTTATGTGGACTCTCAAGGTAATTTTAGGCAAAAAAAGGCCAATCTTGAGCTCCCTTATACAAACTAACACCTCCTAAACATATAAAAATCCATGATGGTTTAAGGTCTCATCTAATGCTTCTTATTCTCCACTTTTAATATTCAAGAAGTAATGATTTGAGAAGGATATTAGGATAATAAGCTTAATGACATGGTTTCTAGGTTTTTCCTTCAAAATGGAATCATGAGAGCACTTGTGTACCTTTAAGGGTATGGAATACATCTCCTAGAGCCTTTAGGTCATTAGTGTTGGATTGGTTGAGCCACCTACTTCTTATTCATGTACACATAATACTTTAACTAGGCACCTAGGCATGTCTGTAGGTGGCCATTAGGTGTCAAAACCCCTGTGGGTGATCATTTTATAGTCTTCTCAACCTCTTGATGTCTTTTATTCTTAAAAATTATGCAAAACATGTATACTTCTTTAATTATCTATACATAGGCCTAGGGTAGTTCTATTTAGGCTTGATCTATATAGTGTACAATCTACACATACTAATTAATGGACCATTTGGGTGCTCATGAGACATGGGAAGACCATTAAAACCATTTCCATACTTATCAGGGTACTCATTCAAAAACAATTGAGGGAAAAATCCTCCATCATATTCTTATTAGGGTTTAGGAGGGGTTTTAGTGGCCTACCATCTTAATGATGGTTCATAGAGTACATGCATCAAATCCAAAAAATTATTACCATGGATGTTGATCCAATATCCCCTTCAAAACACCTAGATAACTCCTAGTTTAATGCACTTTTTTCAGTGAGTTATGAGTAAAAGTTGGTAGTCCTTGATTCTATGCAAAGCATTTTATGTGGGTTACAATGTTAGGGATTATTCATAGAGTTGGGATCCTAAATGTAACTATTTCATTAATGGATAGTAAGTGCATAAGGGTCCACAACTCCCCCTAAGAGTACTAAGCATGAATCATCTTTCCATGTGAGATATGAGCATTAGAGTTGGTAGTTCAAGATGGTAGACTTAGTGGAACTTGAAAGGGGAAATAAGACAAAAATAACCACTCCCCTACCTTCCTATATCTATAATAAATTATTCAAGACCTATATCTTCACTATACACTTCTTCAAGACATTAGGACTACCATGGGGTTTTGTGTTTGTCACTAAGATGAAAATGGGGTCTTGAGGGTTCAAAGAGGGATTTAGGCCTTATAAGATTAGAATAAGTTTTAAGACCTTAAATCACCTATAGGTGTATTGGTGTATTTAGAATTATGATACCACCCTTCTCTATTTAATTTTCACCTTTTACTCTTGCCCTCATTTTCTTAGACTACCATCTCCATCCCTCTCTCTTGTAAGCCTACATTGACCATCACTAATTAGTCCAAGTGTTTGACTAGTTGGTGTTAGAGACTTGAGTATTCTCTTCTCTCCTTCTACAGTGTTGATAGAGTTATAATATCATGTGACATGTTCTCATGGTATGGTAATGCCTTTTAAATTGGACTTCTTTCAACCCCATTTTCTAAACCCATTTATACAGTCATGCATACAGGCCTATGTGTCATGCATGTTTAACCCAGACCAGGTAACTCACAATCTTGATCATACTCTTAGGAATTATAGGGATGATAAATTACATAAAAAGTGGGTAATCTAATTATGTATTTTAATTATTATTCACATTAGTTAGACATCCTAACTAGTTAGATAAACTTGGATGTACGTAGGCCACTATTCATGCCTGAGTTAGCTTGCATGGTTATCCCTTCAAGTTTCCTTGCCTCTTAACCAAATATACTCTAAGTTATACTACTATAATTGAGTTCTCTCTTCCATGTGTATATATAATCTCATATTGAATGTTGGATTCAGATTGCATGTAGTCCTATAGGTGGTTATTTAGGTGTGTGACTATCAATGGAGCCCTCATATAAGCCCATGAGTAAGAGGGAGTCTTCCATATTAATTTTGAGAACCTCATCTAAATTTTCTTGAATCCAAATCACACTCTTGATGTGTTCATATTTGTAACATAATACTCTTCCTTGTATTTTATAGACTCAGTTGTATGATGGTTTTGAAAAACCCTTTGGAGGTTAGGCCTGAGTGATCTTGGTTATAGCTTCTCAATAACATCCATACTTGAATGTACTCCTTTTATCATAGTTATATTGACCCTTAATGGTGTTATGCAACATTTTACCTTGTTTTCATACTTTAATCTTGGGCAAAAGGGTTTAAAATTGTATATGGTAAGCATAGGGTCCTATAGAGTTTTGAGTTTGTAAATTAGAGTCTACTATGGGATGAAATGATTTCATGATAGTATTATATAGTATAGGTTACTTGAGGGTTCCATATGGACTATTGACTCTTTTTAAAGATCATATGTGAGGACCCTAGACACCCCTATTCATACACTCAATAAGGAAAGACATTTTGAGTTAGTTAATTAGACATATAAAGGTATAAATTGAAACCTAGGATTTTACAAATGCCTTAAACTTTACTAATGAACCTTAAATTTTACTAAACAAGTCTATGAAAGCATTGTAAGGCTAGTTCATAGTTTATTGTCCTTGAGAGACCTAATAATATATTTTATTTTTGAAATATGGACTCTTCCACATTAATATAACACCTCCGCATGCTCCATAGTATTCTAATGATTTTTAAAAGACATCACCATGAAACACTCAATTCATATTTGCACTAAAGGTCAACTACATAGGCAGTCCCATTTAAAGATAGGAATTTAAAGGATTTGAAGGTTAATTTGATCACTCCACTATTTTAAGGAGGCAATAAATCTTGAATTATTCCAATAAACCATCATTCAACCTCAAACCATTGCTTATTTTTGGAAATATGCATTAGAGGTTATTCATCATCAGGATAATGTTGCCTATAGCCTACAACTTATGAAATGGTTTCTTAATCCCATGGACTCACACAAGTGGATTTGGAGTTTGAGGTGAATTGGTAGGACCTCTAAGGATTGTATAGAACATACACAATCACCATGTCCTTAAAATAGGCTAAAAATATACTAAAACTATTCTAATATTGACCCTGTGTGGATACATATGACTAGTTTAACTACCTTAGGTTATTAATAATTATTCATAAAGCATGGTTCATCACTCTATAAAATAATTACAAGTATCATAAGGCCATTACACCCCCTTCCTTTTTCTAAGAGTTCATATCACCATCTTCTCTCTCCTATCTATATTGAGCAAGAACCTAAGAGGCTATCCAAGATTGCTAAGGAGAGGTCAGTTTTTTACCTTTTTTAACTTAAAACTCATGGATTCTCTTACATTATTTCTTCACTAAGTCCCCTCTATATATCATTGACCTTTTTTAACCATGACCGTAATATATATATATATATATATATATATATATATATATATATATATATATATATATATATATATATATACACACACACATACATACATACTTGAAAACACTTTTAAAACACTACTTTCATACATTTTCTTAGGTTTTTAGATTTTGAAATATTCTTGGTGGGAAGGAAGATGTAAATGAAAAGTCAAAATATATTCAAAATAGGAATTATGAGTGGAAGGAAAGTGAAAATCCATTCTTTCCCATGTGTTGGCCCCTTTAGTGATAAATAAAAAACATTTGACTTATAGAAGGCCACCCTTTTACATATGAAACCATTGTATCATTAGATTATGGTGATAATGGAGAACTTTTAAGGCATAATTGATGGTCTTAGTAGTGCTTTAGTGGCCAAAATATCATTAATCTCATGATTAAACACCCCCTTTGAAGGCAATGTACATGATTTCAAGTGAAAATTAAAATAGAGGTTACCTTAATATTTTATATAAAAACTTAAATCATGATAATTATTAATGTAAGGTCACCAAATTATCTTTATACTAACTCTAATCCGTTCATCTTTCCATATTTTATAGGCTCTCAACATGTTTAGATGTGCTAACAATAGGCCATGAGTTGCAACCTTTGGGTCATCTTTAATATGAGTAAGTTTAGATCATTAGGACTACTCCAAGAATTATTATGAACCATTATACATATATAACACAAATATAACACTTGACATAAAATAAAAAAGGGGTAAAATACAACCACCATAACATATCTTGACATAGCACCTCACTTGAACCTACTACCTTGACATGATGATAAGTGATACCCTTTTTAAACTACCTTGACACTTCAAGAGACATAAGGGGGTGGCCAATGTGAGCTTGGGTACTCATGGCATAGGTTGAACCCTTTCTAATCCCAAGGGTAGAAAGTAGTTAACATTATTTGGGATTCTGAAGACTTGACTTGCCTAGTGGTCAAAAGTACCTACTATCTTTTATATATAAGTCATGCTTAGATAAAAGACTCTTTGACTAAATTGACACCTCATGATCGATATCTTATAGACCTTAATTCCTATAACATATCCATAAAACACACAAAAAGACACAAAGGAAACTCAACAAAGACACAAAAAAAAGCAATAAGAACACAACGAAACAAGTAACTTGCAAATCATGTGCCACAACACTTGGAAAAAGTAAACCTAAACTAATATGTAAAAGATAGTTTGTGCTTTCTAGTAAAATTAATTAAGGAATACCCCATTGATAGGGTAGGGAGTTACTCAACATTTATATTAAACAATTGGAAACATTGTGCTCTTTGTATATGTTAATAGTGTATGGTCCAATCCAAAGACTATCAAACTTTGAGTGCTTACCTAGTTTAACTTGGTATTCATCCTACTTAATCACAATGTCACCTTTTTATAAGGTATTTGATTAATATCTCTTGTCAAATGACCTATTGAACTAATATTTATGAGACCACATGGCATGTATAACATAATCTCTTATCTCTTCCAGCTCCCTTATTTCATTCATCCTTACCTCCATAACATCATTCTCCATGAGTTCAAGTTGGTGTATGAGTTCTAAGGCTATTAGTTTAAGTGATATGGGCATCCTTGCCTATTTTACATAGATAAGAAGATATTTTGAATGACTAGTATCCCTCTTTGGAGTGATCCTATCTACCCATAAGGATTTCTTTAGCTTGGTATGCCACTCCCTTTAGTTATCCTCCATAGTTATCCTTATGATCCTAATTAGATTCTTGTTGGTGGAATATGTAAGTACATTACCCTATGGATATTAATTTTAGGAAGTAATAAGGTATATTCCATGGTTAACATCCTATTCAATCACCCTTTCACTACTAAAGGCTAGTGCATTGTCTGATATGATGGTAGAAAGGATCCAAATCTAGTTACTAGGCTATCATGGAACTAAAAAACTAAGGTCTCATTTGATTCCTTAAGTTATAATGCCTCCACTAACCTAGTAAAGTATTTTTTATAAGTAAATACCCACTTATCTCCTATACTAGATGAAGGATAAACCATACCTACAAATTCTAGGCCCCACTACATGAAGGGTTGCTCCACTTGGATCAGCTTGAGGGGAAAGGCAACTAGTATTTACTTTCCTATGAACATGGCACACTTTCGGCAACTCCTAACCCAATAATGGAATCCTTGAACAAAATTGGCCAAAAGTATCCTAATCTTAATATCCTTGCTATTATAGTCTTGGCTATAAAGTGACCTCCTATAGGCCCATCATGAAACATGTCAAGGAATTTATTAACTTGGTCAATTTTTACACACCTCAAGAGCATGCCTTCAATATACTTTTTGAAAATCACTCCATCAATCAAGACATAAGGGATTGATTTTAGCTTGTACTACCTCCTTCTTATCCTATTTGGGCCTATAGGAAATTCTCCCATTTTAAGGAATCTCACCATGTCTTGAGTCTAGATGGAAGGAAATGTAGGTGTAGCTACTTGGCAGTCACTTTGCATTGATAAAACCACTTTTCTATCTTCCTTCACATCTGATGCAAAGTGTTCACATAGTCCTCTACCCCTTACCAACTTAGTGACCTTCACTTATATGTAATATTCCATGTATTTGGTCACCCAACCTGCTCTCTTTTCACTCAAGTCCTAGTTGAGGATGAAGTCTTTAATGCTAGGGTGAACCAACATGCCATATATATTATTATTAGACACCATATTAATTAATATTTTGAGACCTTTCTTGACTAAAATCACATGATTTTCCATGAATGTATATCTCTCTTTGTAGCCCTTCAATGCTTGGCTAAAGAAGGTTATGGTCTGCTCAAGATCCTCACTATTTTACTACATAAGCATGGTACAAATAGTATCATTGGTTGAGAAGGCATATAAGAATAAGTCCCTTGATAAATTATGGTTAAGGAGGATGGGTGCTTTGTAAATGGCCTAATTTATGGCTTAAAATCTTCTTTTCCCTTCTTTAGTCCATGTAAAATCCTTATGTTTTTTGATCATGAAGGTCAAAGGCCTTACCCATTCTTCAAACCTATGGATAAACCTCTCAATAAAGTTGATTTTGCCTAATAAACTCTATAATCATTTTTTGTGCTTGGGTAGTGATAGAGCAAGGATTTCACTTATCCTCTCAAGGTCTATATAAATGCCTTATTATGACATAACATGGCCTAGAATATTACCCTAATGGACTACAAAAATACACTTTTGGGGATTCAAGGAGACCCCATACTACCTACACCTATCAAATATTAGTCTTAAGTGTGTTAAGTGAACTTTGGGATCTTTGGAGAAGACTATGATTTCATCAATCTAGATGAACACCATGTCATTGATGAGTCCTTGGAATTCTACATCCATTACCCTTTAGATGGTGGCCGCTATATTAGACATCCCAAAGGGAATCTTCTTGTAAGCATAAGTGCCACACTTGGTTTTGAAGGTAGTCTTGTGTTTTTCCTCATCCTTCACTAACACTTGATTGTACCCTAATGATTTAACTATTTTAGGAATATTAGAGTTTTATTCCTATTTTAGTTAAGGGTCTAGAATAATAAATCAGTAAATAATATTGTAATAATTATAGTACTAATTTTTATAATTTATTGTGTCTTTTAAACCTTTCTAAAAGTATAAATAAATAAGGAGAAATAAAAATTAGCTTAAAACTAGACTAAGATGGCTATTATAGGGTCTAAAATTAGTTATGAAGGATTGGGATAGTGTCATAAATCAGAATCTAGTTTTGTTTTGTGAAAGGATAGGATTGCTAAAAACACGATACCCTAGGGTTTGGTGTTATTATCCTCTTCTAGTTCAATTGTCTAAAATGCTCATAAAGACCTAATTTTTCTTGGTTCTTTCTATTGCTTCTATGTGAGCCTACTTATAAAATATTGAGTCTTGAACGTTAATGGAACTCCGTATAGAGTAGATTTAATATTGAAACCCTAGACCATTATTATTAATAAAAATTGAGAAAGAGGGAAGGGTTTAGTGTGTGTAAGATTCAATAATGTGTATCCACACCCCTTGTGTGGGTATGCTACCTACATACCAATACTCTAAAGAGGGATCAAGCCATATGTAGTTCTCCCACTTAATGTGCTTTATTCAATAGTGTAATGAGGATGTAAAAATGACAAATTGAGATTACTTGAGGTGGCTAAGGACTGTTGTAAGGGTTTGAATATGTTTGTAGCTATGTTGGGTGACTGTATACAAAGAATAGGAAAGTTTGACTTAGTACTTTGCTTGTATTCTTGCTTGATTTTTTAATATTTATCACCTACCCTTGTAAATAAACTTTGGATAGGATTTTATAGGGAACTATCGGTCATGGGTTAGATGTTTTCATGCTAGGCCAACATAATGAAGGATAGGAATCAGATGAAAAAAATAGTTTGGTCTCAAAATGTAAATGGATAGGAGTGCCAAAAAAGGGACACCCTAGGGTCTAGCATTATATTATAGGTATGGTGCTCCTATCCTACAAGTTTAGGACCTAGGGGGAAAATATTGGCTTGGGAAATACAACCTAACTGAGGTGGAATGACCATTTCAAAGGCTATAGATGACTGATAATAAGCAAAAAGGTGTTTAGAAGACCACAAGAGCATAAAAAAAGGAGTTATGGATTGGTTTTCATAATCCACACTCAAAATACCAATGTATACATTTTATATGACTACATTTGTCCCCCACTTTATTTTAGTGAAGTAGTAAAGAAAAATATCAAGATAAAGGAAAAGTAGAAAGTGCACCTGAACTTACCTACAAGGGTGAATCCCATGAAGATGTGTGATGCTAAGTGTGCATAGAGAGATCACATTGTGAAGTGTGAATATGCAAGAGAAAACAAGAAGTAGATTAGTTATTACTAGACATGTTATGTCTAAAATAAGAATGTACAAAATCTATGTAAAATAGAGAGGAAAAAAAAGGTACAAATACACCTCACTAGGTATATGAACTAATAAAAAACCTTTTGTGATGTTGAGTGATGCTAGATATGTGTTGTACCAAGAGTAATATCATGAATAAAGTTGAGTGCTCAATTTTCTAAGGGTGGATCAAGAATACAAAGGTTATCCCTTTGTCTCTATCATCACCCACTAAGTGAAGTTATGTGATCAGGTGTGTGTTAATCGATGTTTGAACTATGTTTCCAATCCCTCTAAATAGGTGGGTCAAGAATACATAGGCTAGCTAGTCCTTTGGCTCCATTATTGCCCACTAAGTGAAGCTATGAATTGATATCGATATGGATGTGCATTATATAATATGGATATTGAATCCCATGAATGATTTCAAATCTAAAAATGTGGCATGGATAGCCAAATCTTTACTAGAAACTAGACCAATCTTGGCCATTTTGAAAGGTGGAGAATAGGCTTGTATGAAAGCCACTTCAGAACTAGGAACTAGGCTTATGTGGAATCCACTTTGAAATGATTTCAACCACTTACAGATAGAATAAGACATGAAACTACTAAGAATACATAGGTAATCTACTAAAATTGAAAATAAAAGAAGTCAAATGTGTTATGCACATTGTCCCCAATCACTGGTGTCTATAACATGGATTTTGATCTAGAAGTTATACCAACTGTCTTATTTGAAATTGGAAGTGAGAGCCATAATGCCACACATGAAGCCCCCATATCTAGATTATCTAAGAAAAACTGTATTGAAACTATTGATTTTGAACTTTACTATTGCTAACAAAATTGTAATTGGTCTTACCTTTCTATCTATTTCTAGAAAATTTGGGTTTTCTACTATTTAGATAGGAGCATTAAAAACGTGACACCTTAGGTTCCAATGTTGTAGTCCAATTATGACACTCTTGTCCTTTATTTTTATTTTTGATCATTATTCTATATTCATCACTATGTTTCTATTTGATCTACCTGGTTTGGGTTTTTTTAGTTATTCTAAGTGTTCTAAAAACTAATTTTTCAACTAGTATAAGGCTTTTATCTCTATGACAAAATACTTGTTTGTTGTCTCCTCTTCTAAGGGTAGGAAAGAAGACCCTGAAATGACTTCCCTCAGAAGAAAGAGCCTTGTAAGTGTGTTATGTTATGAAATACATGATATAATAATGATAATTGAAAAGATGTCTCAAGATATAATATAGTTTGTATTTGAGATTGTTAGATCAATAGGGGTATGCCTAGATAGATGTAACAATGTAATAACATGTATAATGTATTGAACTAAAAATAAAAAGTTTGGTTATTTTTTAAGGAGGGATGGAGCATGATGCCTATCATGGCATCTAAAAAAGCAAGATAATGCATGATATGGATCATGGCATTGCAAACAGTGAGAAACAAATAAGTAACAAGCACACAAGGTAAGAAGCAAGAAGCATACAAGAGTGGCCAAGGGGCCAAGCTAATAAGGGACATGGGCACATGTTACTCAAACTAGAAAGCAAGCATAAAAGGCATGTTTAAATTCCACATACACACACAATTTAAAATAAGTAAGATTGGCATGAGGGCTACAAGTACATAAAAGAGTACAAGTAAAGGACATTGGCAAATGTCCTAAGGCACACACAATAGAAAAAATAATAAATAAGAAATACAATCACATATAGCTATGCAAAGAAAGAAAGTAAAGCATGTAAATATTATAAGTACAATCACATCCAACTAATCAAAGCAAGAAGTGAAAGTATGCAAGACATAGAGTAAAATACTAGGTATATGCTAAGAAATACAAAAGTACTTTATACGAGTGAATTTGATAGAGTAATCTATGTAAGCTATTAAGTAATGTTATCAAAATTATAAATATAGTATGTGGTGTAAGAAGGATATATAACCTGCATGGTGTAGTCATGTAGAAGTAGGATCCCCCCTCAATGGGTAGAGTGAAGCAATCAAGGATCTGGGTGTCACTATACACACTCAAAGAAGATCAAGTGATGCATGGTAATGTAGATAAATTTACATACAATAGCATAAAGCAATAAAGTGTAATTCTAGCATAGTAGTATAAATGTAAAGCATGAATAATGTATATAATTGAAATGTTTTTGGTGTTTTTGATTTATTTGAATGTTTTTGTATTTTGATATTTTGTATGTTTTTGGTGTTTTTGATTTATTTGAATGTTTTTATATTTTGATATTTTGTATGTTTTTGGTATTTTCACATATAAGCTAAGTATAATCAATCATAAAGAGAATATATACAAGTAATTTGAAAAGAAGCTATATACAAGCAAGACTAAGAAAGAACAATACTAAGTAATGAGTCTCATGAAAGAATCCATATCATGGTGTCCTATATAAAGGAGAGCGATCATGTATGATTGTGAAGCATGATGGAAGTGTTAAGACTATGATTTTCAAAGTTGTATATGTTGTAAATGCTCTAAAATCTCTATAGTGGAAAATGACTATAGGGTCCCCTTATAACTCTAAGTAGTTGATGAAATTATGGGGATCTTAGGGACCCATATGGTATTAGAAGAAGCTCTCTAAAAATGTGCTTTGTGTGTAGAGGCATGAGACATCAACGAGACTTCCCTGGGTGTGAATACTATAACTACAAACTATCTAGAATCCTAAAACTATGGTTTCTCTAAAAGAGGCCTCTATGGAAGTGTATGAACTCTCTATATTGGTAAGGAAGTCCTTGACTGTGTCTAAATCTAAACTAGAGGAAGAACTATAACTAATGGTAAAGCTGAAATTGGTGAATATAGAGTAGTAGATGGATCTAAAGTGGGGAGTGTTGATTCATATGGGACTCTACCAATTTTAACAACCTGATTAACATGAATGATTTTTACACATCTATGAACTATATAAGGTACTTCACAAAGTTTCTAAATCCATGGTCGACCAAGCAACATATCGAAGACTCCTACACTGGGAACAATAGTAAATGGGGTGGCCACATGTGTTGGACCAACCTATAGAGGAAGTACAATCTCACCCAATGAACTTTTTATGTGGCCACTAAATCCACTAATAATTATGTTCATCAAGGTAATATCCTTCTCTAAATATACCAAATACTATAATAATGTCATAGTGCACATGTTCACATTAGATCCGTTATCTATGAGAACACTATGAATGGGATGATGATTAATGTAGGCTCTAATAAAGAGTGCATGGTAATACAAATCATACTCAACTATTTCTTTCTCTAAAAATGACATGGAAGGTCTAGTTGGAACTCTAAAATTATACACACTAATCATGTTTATCAAAGGATGTAACTAAAATAAAGGTGCCTAATATGTAGCTAGTGGAGGATGTGTAGATTGTATGGTGAATACATGATGTATCCTATATCTCCTATTTAGAATGTTGTGGGAAAGGATTCTATAAAAAATTTAGAGACTTGTCTTATGTTTGATTTACCTCTGGAGGCTCAACTAGAGTGACAAGATTAATAAAGTTGCCATCTATCAAATTATATATCTTATGTTTCAAACTAGTACATCTATTCATTATGTGACCTAGTGCCCTATGAAAATTTCAAAATTCATTTTTATCATATCCCTATGGAAGAGGCTTTATTGGATCAACTTTTTGAATAGGATGGAGATATATGATGTTACATTCCAATAGCTATTGTAAGACTCTAACTGGAGATACTGATAGATTGGTAAAATTTCATTGAGGAGGCATAATAAAACCACTCATTGAGGGGGATTTAAAGCCACATTAATTGTTAGTTGATTTTGACTTTTATTATCATTGACATTTACTTTAATATGGGACTTTACTATTACTCTTTTTTGTTATTTTTGATATGCTTATGTACTTGAGTTTTCCCATTGAAATTAATTTGAATTCTCATTCCTTTAGTGTATGACATAAATTA
The DNA here is from genome assembly GCA_037957365.1 of Torreya grandis. Classification (NCBI taxonomy): domain Eukaryota; kingdom Viridiplantae; phylum Streptophyta; class Pinopsida; order Cupressales; family Taxaceae; genus Torreya; species Torreya grandis. The sequence goes on from JARHVA010000191.1 coordinate 3,631,837, forward strand.
GTGAAGGAAGAGAATATTTTGAACATTATTGACTCATGCAAAACTAGCAAAAGACTTTGTTTGAAGATATCTTGTAACTCTTGATTAGCGATGGGGCTAGTCATTTTAGCCAAGATAGTCTTATATCTAAGAACATAATCTATAATAATCTCATTTGACCTTTGTTTCTATTGTGAAACTTAGGATTAAGAAACCTTGTCACCTATGTTAATGCTAAAATGAGCTATGAACATGTTAGCTAAAGGATTAAATGCATTGACCGATTGATTCAGTAGACTATAAAACCATTATAAAGCATAATCCTTCAAAATATATAGAAATAACTTTGTTAGTAGCCAATAATTTAGCACATAATCTAAGCATGCTACATGAAAGGCTCTCAAGTGTGTTTCTATATCACCCTTGCCATCATATAGAGTGAGCTTGGGTTGAATAAACCTTGGTGGCAAGGGTGCAAAAGCAATATGACATGCCAATGGTGTATGAAGTAGAGCAAAAGAATCCAAGGCCTGTGTAGGTCTAGAGGCACCTTGTTCAAGGTGTGACACCTTGGATTGAAGAGATTTTATCTCTTGCATAAGGGTAGCCACATCAGGAGACAAAGATGTACTAGTTGTAATTGGTGGTGCCTCATAGGAAGGTTGGGCTACTATAGGGGTTATTGAGACATAATTTCCCCCATAGTGTTATTTGCAAATGGTTACTCTATGGTTTGAGAATATTGACCATTTTTTATTTTTAGTTATTCTTATTGTAATATTTTAAGCATATCATCTTGCATATGAGGATGTTTAGTTAAAAAGTCTTGAAGTTCCCTCTTATCAGTTTTATCAAAACTAGTATATTGGGCCACTGTTAAAGTAGGAAAATAAATTAAAAATCGATTGAATTTTTTGCTATAAGTTTTAATAATAAAAATTTGATGAAAGGAAAGTACTGAATAAAGGAAATGTAAAGTCCTAAAAATAGCAAATTGGAATATGCATAAAAAGGATATGAAGTTCACAAACATGTAAGGTGATACCTCAAAAGCATGCTACATAGTATATACAACTATGGTTTAAAAGAAATGATTTTTCAAATTACTATGGTAAATTTAAAAATTTAAATGTAGAATTTTGATTTAAATGTTCAAGAAAAAAATTAGAAAAGAATTGGGAAAAAGGGGACCTAGTATAGGCAACTAGGGTTTGAGTAAAATAATTTTAAAAATTACTAAGGTAAATTTTTAAAAATAAAAATGGAATTTCTGATTTAAATATGTAAAAAAAAAAGAAAAATTCTATAAAAATTAGTAAGGAATTTTCCCTAAGGTTTCTAGGGTTTTTATGCACAAATAAAGTAAGTTGGGTTCACCAAATGATTTAATTATTTTGGTAATATTGGATTTTTATTCCTATTTTAGTTAAGTGTCTAGAATAATAAATTAGTAAATAATATGACAATAATTATAACACTAATTTTTATAATTTATTCTCTTTTAAACCTTTCTAAAAATAGCAATAAATAAGGAGAAATACAACTTAGCTTAAAACTAGACTAAGACAACTATTGTAGGGTCTAAAATTGGTTGTCCAAGACTGGGATAGTGTCAAGAATCAGAATCTATATTTTATTTTGTGAAAGGATAGGACAACCAAAAATATAACACCCTAGGGTTTGGTGTTGTTGTCTTATTTTGGAACTGTTATCCAAACTACTCATAAAGACATGATTTTTTTGGTTTTTTTATCATTCTTGTGTGAGCCTACCTATAAAATCTTGAATCTTGAATGTTGACAAAACTTCTTATAGAGATGATTTAATATGAAAACCCTAGACCTTCATTATGCTAAATAAAACTTGAGAAAGAGGGGAGGGGTTATTATGTGTAAGATGCAATGAACATGTATCCACACCCCTTGTCTACATATGCTACCTATATACCAATACTCCAAAGAGTGATCAAGCCATATGTAGTTCTCCCACTTGATGTGCTTTGTGTAATAGTGTAATGAGAATGAAAAAATACCAAACTGAGAGTGTTTTAGATGGCTAGGGACTAGTACGAGGGTTTGATATGTTTGAAACTATGTTAGGTGACTATATGCAGAGAATAAGAATGTTTGTCTTATTAGTTTGCTTGTATAATAGCTTTCTTTGTAATATTTATCACCTCCCCTTGTAAATGAACTTTGGATAGGATTTTATAGGGAACTATTGGTCATGGGTTAGATGTATTTACATTAGGTTGACATAATGAAGGATAGGAATTAAAGGAAAATAACCATTTGGGATCAAAATGCAAATGGATAGGAGCACCAAAAATGAGACACCCTAGGGTCTGGTGCTATAGTCTAGGTATGACACTCATGTCCTACAAATTTGATACTTAAGGGGATAAGATTAGCCTAGAAAATATAGCTTGGCTAAGGAGGAATGACTATTTGGAAGGGTATAAATGACTAGTAATAGTGAAGAAGTGTTTAGAAGGGTCACAAAAGCATGCAAAAAGGATATATAGATTGGGTGTCACAAGCCACACTCAAAATACCAATTTGGATATTTTATATGACTACACCTTAGTATCCATAAAGAATGGAAATTTTTTGTGAACCTACAACCTTTTGGAGAATCTAATCCATGGATGGTAAGGTGTAGTGATCTCTCAATGACACCTTGTTGAGGTCCCTAAAGTCTACACATAAACTTATCTCCCCATTATTCTTCCTTACATGCACAAGATTAGCCACCCATGAAGAGTTTTTTATTGGGAATATGATGTTGGACTCAATGAAATTGGTCAACTCTTTCTCCATGAGGATCTCAATCTTGGGATTAAATGATCTTTGTTTTTATCTCATAAGCATAGAACTTACCTCTAAGTCTATGGTATGATAATCAAAAATAGTGTCAAACCCCTTCAATTCATTTTACTCCCAAGAAAATATGTCCACAAATTCTTGACATAACTCTATGAAGGCTGCCTTATCTTCCTTTGTGTTCACTTTACCTAGTTTGAGCAACCTATCCTTGAAGATAGTGACCTTTTAATAATGCTCCTCCTTAGTTGATATGCTAACCATGTCCTTTATTAATTGATCATCCTCATTTAATATGTTTTCCAATGTCACTAATCCTTTACGTAGATTATGTATCCTCAATTAAACAATCTAGTCCCCATATTGTTATTGCAATCTACCTTGGTTTTTTGAGTAGGATTCTACTTCCTACTATAATAAATGTGTTATATGATTCTCATTTTCAAATACCTTCTAGATAAACTCATTTTCGAATAATAAAGGTCTACATACTAACTTGATTTGGAATTAATATTTCATATCTTTGAATCCACTAGGAATGTCATATTGTGCTCTTATGCTTGCCAATCAATCTACATGTTGATTGGATTCTCTTGGGATTGAGTAGATGTCAAAGGCCTCAAATTATTCCAAGAGGTCCCAAAACCTATGCTTGTATTCATTCAAGAGTATATTCTTGACCAAATTTTTCCATCTCACTTGATGCACTACTAGCTCACTATTTCCCATGGATTGTAAGAGCTTAATACCCTTCTTTCTTGCCCATTTTAGCCCATAAATGAGGGATTCATACTATATTGCGGTGCACATGTAATTTAATTAGAACCTCAAGGCAAATAAGTACATTAAATTGGAAGGAGAGACAATCATGACACCTTCCCCACTTCCATTCTTGCACCTAGAGATATCAAAGAATAAAATCCACACTCCATCATGGTTTTGGCTTGGACTAGTAAGGGTTGGTATGACAATCTCTTCCTCATACATATAATATATATCCAAGCCTACCTCTTCAATGTTATTTTATGGATCATAGCCATGGTTATCTACCCCTCACTCATCAATAAACAAGTTTGATATACCTTCAAGTGGTTTAATTAGCTCTTGATCATTGTAGTTTTCATCTTCATCTATGATAGTGCAATTGAAATTAGAAAAATTAGGCCTGTAGGGATATAAATAGAACCTAGATATAGTCTCAAACCTTATGGTGACCTTTGTTACATGCCTAGTCCTAAAAACCATATAAGACTAGTCAAAATAGAGATAGCCTCCTATCTTGGTAGTGAAATCCATAGACAAACATAAGGCAAAGGAGGGAGGTCAACTACCACAATGTCTTGGGATATAGTATAATTGGACAATAAACTAGGACTATTTTCAAATCCTTAAGTATGCCAACAATCTTAATAGGAGACCCATATAATTGTAAGACCCCTTCAGAATTAGGTTCATACTTTAACCCCAACCTATCTACTATAGACTTAGGCATGATAGATGTACTAGCCCCATTATCTATCATTCAGTTGTCCACTAAGGAGTCTCCTATTATGATAGAGAGATATAAAGGGGGGCTTGTTTACCTTGGGTTATTGAGACTCATTAGGCTAATTGGTCTACCTACTTTTTTTACTTGCTTGTCCAAGATGTGAAGTTTGGAAAACTCTTCTTAGAGGAGATCTTTTTGTCCCATAATGAGCAAGGTGCCTCACATAGGTATGGTAACATGGGCCTTCTTCATCTAGTCCACAATAATGATATGAGATCTAGTATCTTTTGACTACAACTTATGTACAGTAGTACTATTAGGAGCTTAGGTGAATTGAGGTATGAAGGGAACTTTATAACTCTTCCCTTTCCCATATTGAACTTTCTTAATTAGTGGAGTCTTAGGGGATGAATTTTTCCCAATAGCCTTTTGAGATGGTTGAGATAATGGAGGATCTATTCTTCTAAATTCTAAATCATCACCAACTACTCTTTTTTTAGGTTATAATAGGACTATCAAACTTGGATATAGTACCAAGATGATTGGTTACACAATATTTAAAATAATGTTCTCCTAATTAGAAGTTAACAAAAGTGGTATTTGATGGTGCATTTCTCCTACTCATTACTTATTGGTTTGACATTTCATATTGAGTCATGAAGGGAGTCTCTCCATGTTGCATAGAAGGACCTTCATTTTGTTGTGTAAGAGGTTGATTAAGCTGAATAAAAGAGGCTTGAAAAGAATATCCACTTATATTTATTGACATATGATGTTACTTCCTCCATTGTGTATACCATTAACCTTATTGAGCATAGTTATTTTGAGTTGGTACTAGTGCTCTAGAAGAGCTAGTAGAATTGGGGTTGAATTTATTATAGGGCCTTGCTTGAGTGATCTACTCTTGACCTTGTAGATAGGCTGATATAGAGGCATATTTAACTAATAGGTCTGATAGGGGTATTGATAGGGTACTTGGTAAGGTATATGAGGTGTAATTTTATACCTCTCTAAGGCCACTATCTTGTTGCTTTATGCCTTGAGCAACCCTTTAATCTTACCCAGTCTATTTACTTGATTATCATCTACCTAGTCACGAATTTTGGTTTTGGTAGGGGAGTACCTAATCATGATTTGTTGGTATTTGTAGGGGATCAATGGAAGGTATAATAAGTTGTATCTCTAGGAACAAAGGCATGAGGGATATTGAGGTAAGCTTGCCTCCTTGTATTAGATCATTTTTTGCCTTTATTGCCACTTCATAGCCATCTAGTAGTGTGTTACCTCCTACAGACCATATCATGACTACCACATAATAATTGAGGTCTCTAAAATAATAATAATAAAAATCATAGTTAGGGATGGGCATGACTACCATGGGGATTCTATTAGAAGTTTTTTGAAACTCTTAGGGAACCCTTTTGATTGTGGTGAGTTGTTTTACTAGAGACAAATGGTCACTTCTATCCTCTAAATACTTACATAGGTGTTCCCCAAATTCATCCCAAGTGTTGATATATGTAGGTTTTAAACCCTTATACCATTTTAGTGCCTTAAACCTCAAGGAAGTAGCTAATAACCTCATTTCTACATTTTCTTGGGTCATATTATGAACTGATCAAAGGTTGGCCATGTATACAATATGTTTAATAGTTGTAGAGTTTTATCTTATGAATTATGGAATAATCTTAAGTGTATAAATAGGTATATCATCAAATTGGTTTAATATTAAGGGGATGCCACCATGGAAGGGCACAAAATATTGGTGTTTAGGCCTAGCCATTGGAGGTGTAGGGTTTAAAGTAGTCTTTTGTTGATAAATATTAAGAGAATTAGGGGGCGTATGATTAGGATTAGACTCAGGGTACCTCTTTTATCTATCAAAGTCTATAGATAACTCAACAAATTTAGATTCCTTACCATTCAATGAAGACCTTGCGACCACTTTTGGCATGAAACTTGATTGTAAATCTACCATTAGAGTGCTTTAATATCTTGTTAGAAATCCAAGTTGTACCTTTTGAAGGATATTTCTCACTTCTACTTCAAACCTAGACTAACATGGGATTGGGATAAAGGTTGTGGGTTACCTATAGTCATACCAAACCTCTAGCTTATGGGGCTAGTTCCCTAGATAGATCAACTTTGAACTCTTCTTCTAAAACCTACTTGTATTGGGGTGAAAAGAGATAGAATGACAACTTAAAAGGAAATTATATACTAGGGATGATGATGCAACAATTGTTTAATGATCCTTGCTTAAATTATATTTAAGAAAACTCATGAATCAAATGGAAATAGTTTATTAATTAGGTTTCTTAACACAATCCTAAACATGATTATTTCATATGGAGGTTAGATAAAGGTCTACAACTTGAAGGTAAAAGGATGAAGGTCTATATGATACACTACAAAATAACTCACTCTTCAATACAAATTCTACCTCTCAACACTTCATATGACCTATATAAGATGAAAAAATAGCATTATGTGAAGTAGAGAACTTATAAAGGAAGATGAATCTCAAACTTTTCTATGAGTTGACAATCAAAACACACACTAATACTAATGAATAAGTTTGTAACAATCATTTCTTATTAATTCAAGGTGGAAGATACAATTTTAGTAGAGTTTTATTATACCCAACTTGAGGGATACCAAATTAGGCCTTTAAAATTAAATAAATAGAAACACATGGAGAGAAGAAGAGGAAGAGTGGCATATAATTCTTTGAAGAGGTCAAAAGATCATAACCTATTCCACATTATAGTTATAATAGTCTTCCATGCATTGAAGTGTCTTCAAAGAGTGTCATTATGATGGTCAAAATATATTTTTAGTAATATTTGACAAATTAAAGGTCTATGCATGCCATATTAATTAAATTCCCTCTCTTTTATCTTTTACAAAAATTGAATAACTAACTTCTAAGAAACATCAATTGACTACCTTTTCTTGTGGGTTGACTATATCCATAAAACCACCAAAAACCTTCATAAATGATAACTAATTTAGAACTCAATTGATTAATGGGGAAATTATGGATTGTTATAGATGTTTCATTAACCATATATAGTTTCTCTATGATTAGTAACTCCTCCATCGATAACCTTACTCTTCTTTGAACAATTAGGCCATCTTGACCAGGTTCATAGATTGGATAATTAATGAAGGCTATTAGAGGTACTTTTAAGAAAATAGGTTCACACCTAATGATTTTAAGATGTGAAAAAAACCTCATAATAACATATCTAATGATTTGTTTTACCTTGTTTTTTTCCTAATTTCTTGAAAAAGTACTATTTTCTAATAGATCTGTACACCATCCATACACCAAAGTACCATTATCACAACCTTATCTAAATGGAAACATGAATTATGTCTTTTTAAAGTGATTTAAATCTATTTTTATGAATTTTTACTAAAATCCAGTTAGGTCCTTACTAGGGTTTTAGAGAAGTTTATGAGTGCCCAGGACTCTTAATAATGACTCAAGAGCTTAGGAGTTAAAACTCTAAACTAATTCCACCAAACTCTTATAAAATAATTCCTCTACTTCTCCTAACATCCTCATCCTCCCATGTAGAATCTCTACATAGTAGTGAGCATATAAAGTCATCTTTTAGGGAAGAAACATGCTTTTTGAGCAGTTTTAGGTATGTTTAGGTCAGAATGACAAGCCATATCATCTCCCCTATAGCTAAAGTTTGATATATATACCCCTTAAACAACCATATAATTATGTTCATGAATATTTGAGGTATCATTATGTTCTCATATTTCCTTTTGCTCCACCTTCTAGATGACATTATTTAATGAGGATATTAGACAAGCATATATTACTATAGGGTTTTTATAGTTTTGGCTTTAACTTGAGTTGTAAGGATCTTATCCATTGTATTTAACATGAATATCATGTTTGAGTTTTTTTAATGATGTCATGATGATGTCATGGAGGTTCCCTAGTGAGTGGATGAAGTGCCTTGATAGCCTAAGTGGCAATGACAAAGTGTGCAATGTGCTTGAAGTTGGCTTACTTGATCCTCAATTTTGGCATGGTTAGAAATGTTCAAAGATGAATATAATGATTTAAGGTTGTGAAATGAGTCTTATTATATTTTATGAATTATTTGAGTACTTGTGTTCATTATTGGAATTCATCTAGTAGTCTATCTTTTTCATCTAGATATTTTGGGTCTAGTGGCAAAAAATCTGAGTAGGAAGTTTGTTGACATCAATCATCATTTCCACATGTGGATGAGTCAGGGAGAGTTGGTCATATGGTTGTGATCAAATTTGTGCCTATTTTATATGAAATAACTTTTAGATCAAGATATGCATCACAACATAATATATGTAGTATAAATTTGGGCTCCTAAGTAATTTGATAGTGTTTTCCCATACATAGCCAAATTTGCATGAGGCAAAAAAGAGTTGAGTAAGCAGTTTGGTGATGGAATATCTCACATGTGTAGATGTTTATAGATAATTTTATCATATGGGTTTGTTTAGTTTATTTATGAGTTTTTATGCACAAAGTATCAAGTCTTGTGATGAATCTTAACCAAAGATATGTGTGTTCAAAGTTGGCCTTTCCAGATAGTTCTTGACATAGTTGGATCTATGATAGAAGAAATTAGAGTGAGAAAATTAATGGAGTTTTATACCACACATGCAAAGGTTTAAAGATTAGTTTGAAAAATTATTTTATTCTCTTATGTAAGGATATTATATGGTCCAAATTTGAGTACATACGAGTGAGTGAGGTAATAGATATGATTGTACAAAGTTGACCTTTTAGGTAGATTGCAATGGTACCCATACTTACTATATTTTGCACGATGTTAAAGATCAAGACCAAATGGAGATATAATTTCTCACAAGATATAATATATTTAATATCTATGGTTTGTAATTCAAAGAGGTCAAAGTGTTCATTGGTTAATAGAGTTAAGCATCATGACCAAATGAAGATCCAATGGTGCATGAACAATCATACAAGTTTAATTTGATGGTGCATGTTGAACAAGTAGTAATAAGTACATGATATTTAAATAATAAAAGTGATTAGGAGGTAGGTGAGGGTTTCAAGTTTCATGATCATAGTGGTTTTGAAAAATATCAAATGGTGAGTGTTATAACATAAAAACCTAGTTGATCTATAGAGATCGCCGATGTGCATTGAGTCAATATTGCAAGATTACATGACATGAGGTCAATTTTTTGAGGCTTAACATCTGGTAGTGGCATAATATGAGTTAAATTTAAATTATAATAAAATAATATCAATGGTTCATGATTTATCTAAAGTAGCAAGGACATAATATGTGAGCATAGTGTTCAATGTTTAACTGTGACTGCTTGAATTCAAATATTTTAATTTAATAAAGAAAAGACTAGTGCTTGTTTCTTGAGTAATAAATTTTGATATATATATATAATTTTACCATGATATAAAAATATAATTTTTATATGATTGCAAGGAACATTTGAAATATAAATTTTAAGGTTTGAATGTATGTACAAACAAAGATATTGAGCTCCAAAGTTGACTATGTGTTTGATTGTGTTCTGCAAATAACTTGAGAAGGGTAATTGAGCTCATTCTAATGTTGTTTTGATATTTAATAATGAGTTATATATTTAATAATGTTTTATAATCCATAAGGATCATTTTTGTGAATTATAAAGGTTTGACCAATCATATATAATATGAATAAAGGTTTAGAAGTTGACTATGTGTTCATTCATGATGACTATGTGTATAAAGAAGTGTTTGAGTTAATTATGATTAAGCTTAAGGGTACTGTAATGGTTTTTGGCCCTTAAGGAGGACCTATAGATCATTTTTAATGGATTCATGTAGTTGGAAAGTGTTCTTGTGTTCTTAATTTGCTCAGAAGTGTCAAAGAGCTAAATGGGTCTCCATGGAACTTAAAAGTGACTTAGGCCTATTTGAAATAGATTTGTGCTTAAGTGTGACCCATGTAAGATGACTTAAGGTTGAATTCATTTATTTTAGCTAAAAAATATTTTGGAATTTATAATTCATGAATTATCTATAAACTATGAAACTAAATGTGTTGGTTTTTATACTTTAGAAAGACTTGTGCAAGGTGTGCATGTGAGAGTTGTGGAGTGAAAGAGAAATAGATGTGCCTAGTGGATGGGTTGATAAGTAGAGTATATTTTTGACTATGTATATGAACTATATGTCATATTTACAATTTTATAATAATTTTATTATAGTTTAAGGATATGTTAAGAGGTTTTAGTGTAGATATGAGGATAGTTTGAGTGAAGAAGGAGAGAGATTATGACATGCTTATGTGAGAGGCATGTATGAGATAGAGAGAGAGAGTTTGTGTAGGGGTTAGATAATCAAATATCCATAATCAAGTTTTAAATAAATTAGTTCTAAGTTTAAGGTATTCAAAGGAGGGTATAAAGGACTTAATCTTCCTTAGGGGTAGTTGATCCTTGTGAATTAGGTGTTTAACTAAAGGCCTTTAGTTAGGAGGATTTGATCAAGGTTTTCTATTCTAAAGGATTTAATTAGTCTCTTATTTGTAATTTCTTATAGAATAAGTAGTCCATGTGTTGTAGGCTTGAGAGTGGGTTTTATTCCCCATGAAAGTTTCCCATGGTAACTATGTGTTATGTGTTTGATCTTATATATTCATTGAATGAACAAGCTCTCTTATTAATTTTTATCGATCAAGTTGATATATGTTTATTGTATACTTGTTTGAAAAAATTTGGATTTAAAATGAAATTTTTAGGCTTGCTAATTCACTACTCTCCCTCTTAGTGATTATACATCTAATAATTAGTATCATAATAGGTCCTTTAGTAAAGGCTTGATAGATTGAAGGTGATCTAAGGTATAATATGGGTAGTCATCAAGGAGGTTTATCTACTAAGTAAGCACTAATGTTCAATGGATCCAATTATGCTTTTTGGAGTGTAATGATGAAGGCATACCTTATGTCCCTAGGGTTTGATGTATGTTAATCCATTATGGATGGTTATGTTATTCCTACTATTACTATATCTAGTGCTATAGATAAGAAACTATTTGAAAATAATTCTAAGGCAATGAATGCCATCATTTATGGTCTTACAGAGACTAAGTTCACCAAGGTAATCCATTTTAGATTTGATAAAGTGATATGGTAAAAAATGTAGACTATTTATGAAGGATATTCAATGGTCAAGCTTGCTAAGTTGTAAACTCATAGAAGGTAATTTGAAAGTCTCAAGATGAAGGAAGAAGATTATGTGGCATCCTTTGCATAGAGAGTTGATGAGATTATAAACATCATCATAGGTCTTGGAGAGAACCTTGAAGAGGATACTTATGTTCAAAACTATTAATGTCTCTATCCCCAAGTTTGATCCAAAATTATTTGGTATAAAATAAAGTCATGACCTTAGTCAACTGAATATGGATCAATTGCATGACAACCTTACTACCTATGAGATGAGGAAGAATGATGATACACCACTAAAGAAGGAAGCAACTTTCAAGACTAAAATGAAGACAAAATATAAATTCCAAGGTAAGACACCCAAGGAGAATGACATTTTTGATATATATGAGGATGAACTAATTGCTTTGATTTCAAGAAAATTGAAAATAGGTTTAGGCAAGTATAAGGTTAAACTACCCATCAAATGCTTCAATTATGGAGAGATAGGACATTTTGATAATAAGTTCCCTCATAAGTATAAGAAGGATAATGATGAAGAACATGATCAAGGTCATGATGATGGAAAGACATCATTCAGGTCTAGTAAAATCAAAAAGGGATTCAAAATATTTTATAGGAAGTACTTCAAGGACAAGAAGAGTCTCTACACCAAAGAATATTAAAATTCATCAGTTGAAAGTGATGTTAGTGACTTTGAGTATGATCATGAATATGATGGTCCTATTGAATTTGAAGGCCTGTTTATGGCTAAGTAAGCTAGTTACTCACATTAGAAGGAATATACTTGGAGTGATTTAGATGATGATGAAGATGAGGTCGAATATGAGATTGCATTGACAAATTATTTTGAAGAACTAAAGATTGAAAAGAAGATCAATAATAAGATGAAATCTAAACTCAAGGACTTTGAGGAATAAATTAGTGTGTATGAGGCAAAAATGAATGAAGACACCAAGGAACATGAAGATATGGTCAAGCATCTCAGTTGTCAATTGAAAATTTTGTTTACAAGCCTAAAAGCTAAAGAAAATGTATGTGCAAGGTATGTAACTGAAAATGAGTCATTAAAATCTGAGTTAGAGAAGACATCTAGTAAGGTAATATCATTTGCGAGATTTAAAAATATATCAAGTGATCTAGACAATATTCTAGATGATCAAAAGCATGTAAGTGATAAGATTGGTCTTGGATATAAATAAGAACTAGAGAGAATAAATCAAGACAAGATGAAGAATATTTTGAACAAAGATAATCATACTTTGAAGATAAATCATCAGACAAGAAATGTAGGTGCTAGGAGAATATTCGAAGACAAATCAAATCAAACAACCAAATGCCATGAGGTATGGAAATTTCAATGGTTACTCATATATTTGTAATTAATTTAGGCATAGAGAGAGAGAATGTATAAGACTTGTTAGAAATGAGTTTGCATGGGAGCATGATGGGGGTCATTAGTCAAAAGGTTTAAGCAAGGATGAGTGTTGCATTATCTAAATAAGGAAAGGCAAGGTAACTATTCTTTAAAAAATGAAGTTTGTTTCAATTGTCATGACATTGGACACATTGATATTTTTTGTCTAAAAAAGGAAAGACAAGCTGAGTTTCTATCAATGAGTATTTTTTGCTACAATTGTGAAAATATTGGCCAAATTTCTAGATTATGCAAGCAAAGGTCTATAAGTTAGAATAGGTTTAATCAGGATCTTAGAGTACAAGAAAGAAAGCAAGTCAACTCATGGAAGCTAAAGGTAGTAAGGATGAGTCATGATGAGACTACAAGTACAAGTAATCTATTTACTATGGTGGACAATGTTACAAAAGTTGAAGAGTGCCAAAGGTTCTTACTGTCTACACATGTTGAGAATGAAGAGACCAAGCTCAAGGAAAACACAAAGGTGATGGTTGAGGAAAGTTATGAGATGTGTATGGATCCAATTGAACATCCTACTATTAATAAGAAAGTATTATTCAAAGTACATCAATTTTCTATTCCTAGTGATGAGGTTTTAAGCTGCAAGGTTGATTCTTTAAATGAAAAGGTATATTAAGATTCCATAATTGCTCTATGTGTTGTCAATTCTATCTTAGAAGAGAAAGAGATTGATATAGAAAAGGAACTAGTTTTCATAATTTAAATTAAGAATAATAACAAGAGAAATAAGTTTTATAGCTATAAGAGGATTCCTATGGTTACTGAGGAGATGTGGGCCACTCCTAGCTTCACTTTGTTTTAGAGCATTGGGGTGTAAATGATGTCTATATCTATACTTCTTAAGTGACTCCTTTCATTGGAGAATAAAGTGTTGCTATGGGGTTATTCATATGATAATATAAGGATAGAGATGATCCTTTTTAGTTGGAGTAGGTATGTCTAGGTGGAAGATATACTATGGTGAGGTTAGAGTGATGTCATAGTTGTTTATGGTCAGTTTAAAGGGTTAGGTTGAAGGTTTTCAAGTGTTAAAAGAGGATATATGATTTTTTAAGATGATTTTTTTCATAAAAAGGTCTATTTACCTTATTATATCATGATCCAAGTGGTTTTATGGTCTAAAGGTATGTTGAAGTCAAATTGGAGATTTTTGTTTGCTCTCAGGTTTCCTAATTTGTATGTAAGAGTATGTAGGCCATAAAATGAGTTATAGGATGTATGGGTTCCAAAATATTTGGAGGATAAAATCTTGGTCCAAAAGTGTGTAATGGTTGTCTCTAGGTGTACAAGAAGTTTTAGACGTGGATGTTGACTAGAAGGAGGTTTATCAACTCTGTTTATTTTGAGATTCAAGGGTTTTAGGCTCTACTAAAAAAGTGGTTTTCATTATGAGTTAAAGTATAAGGATTTTTAATAGGTTTATTGGGATAAATGGGTTGTAAAATCATGTTTCATAGAGATTTTAAGTTTTGTGGTTTTCAAATTATTCATGTTTTTTGTCAAGATGGAGGCCTAATTGGTAAGTTGGTTTGTGAAAGAAGTATGTTGCAGAGGTTGAACTAGTTATTGAAAATTGGTGTACTTGAGGGATCATATGATAATGATCTAGATATGAGGTTTAAGTTCTTGATGGTGAGTCTACTGATATTTGTGGGCTCTTCAAGTTCTAGGTGGGGTTATAAGGAGACTAGACAAATCTAGTAAGAATAAGAGTGATTTTTGATTAGTTTCTCCAAAATAACAAGGTATGAGTATTTAAAGGTGAGTTATTAAGATTATTTTAGAGCATTATTTTTATTTGTTAAGTGGCATGAAGATATTTTGATGGTCCTCATGGTGGTTTAAGAGAGAAGGCTAGTAAGCATGTATGGTGTCTCTTCATGATGTATGGAGATCTAAAAATGCTCAAGAGGTGAATTAGATCATAATTATTAGGTTGAGTCATTATTAGATGTTTCTTGGTGAGTTTCAAAATATTTTATTACTTTTGTTTATTCTTTCTTCATTGGTTATAGTGCTTAGTTGAAGAGAGTGTTGGCATGGAGAAAGAAGGATGTTGTCAAGGCAAGAAGAGGTAAGCTCAAGGTAATGGAGTTTGTATCATATTTATAAATTGGTGATCTCTTTTTGGTAGTATTTTTAGGTCATCAAGATAATTTTTTCCCACTTTTTTATTGTGTCAAAGGGGGAGAAAGTTCATATTATGAGAGTCCTTGAAGAGAGAAAAGGTGAGTTGAATGATGTTTATTGACATCAATAATAAAGGGGGATATTGTTGGAGTATTTTTAATGATTTCATGGATTTTTTATGGTGAGTGGATGAAGTTCCTTGATATCCTAAGTGATAATGACAAAGTGTGCAATGTTCTTGTCCTAATGTGCTTGAAGTTGGCTTGGTTGATATTTAGTTTTGGCATGGTTAAAGATGTTTAGGGATGAGTATGGTGATTTGAGATTGTTCAAGGGGTCCTATTAGAAGTAAATAATGATTTGATTAATTGTGTTCATAAGTGTAATTCATATGGTATTCCATTTTTTTCATCTAGACATTTTGGGTCTAGTGGTAGACAATATGAGTAGGCAATTTGTTAACATCACCATTTTCATGTGTAGATGTGTTGGCAGGAGTTAGTCATATGGTTATGATCACATTTTTTCCTATTTTCTATGTGATAAATTTAAAATAAATTGATGAAGTACAATATAGTATATTCAAGTACAAATTTTGGCTCCCAAGTAGTTTGATAGTGTTTTCTCATACTTAGCCAAATTTGCATGAGGCAAGAAAGAGCTAAGTAACAAATTTGGTGATGGAATATATTGTACATGTGGATATTTAAAGAGAATTTAATCATATGGGTTTGTTTATTTTAGTCCCTAGTTACTATCTAAAAATTATCAAGTCTTGTGATGAAGTGTATCCAAAGATATGTGTGTTCAAAGTTGGCCTTTCTAGACAGTTCTTAGCATAGTTGGTTTTGTGGTAGAAGAAATTTGAGTGAGTAAATTAATGGATTTATATCTTACGCATGTAAAGTTTTTAGTATAATTTTTACACATGGTATATGATTGTGTAAAGTTGACCTTGTAGGTAGATTATAATGATCCTCATACTTAGTCTATTTTTCATGATGTTAAAGATCAAGACCAAATTAAGATCCAATGGATCATAGGAAAACATATAATTAATATCTATGTTATTCATCAATTTAAAGAGGTAAAAGTGTTTATTGGTTAATAGAGTTAAATATTATGACCAAATGAGGATCTAACAGTGCATGGGTAATCATAAAAGTTTGATCTGATGGTGCATGTTGAGAAAGATGGTAATAAGTGAAAGATGTTTAAATATTAAAAGTTCCTAGGAGGAATGAAATGGTTCTAATCTTCATGATCATGGTGTTTCTAATCAAGATCAAATGGTGAGTTTTATAAGATAAAGAACTGGATGATCTGTAGAGATCGATGGTGCATGTTGAGTCAATATTACAAGATTGCATGAGATGAGGTCAACTATTCAAGGTTTAACATTTGGAAATAGTAAACTATGAGTTAAATGTCAATATTAATATAATAATATAAATGGAATTTGATTTATCTAAATCAGTGAGGACATAAGATGTGAGAATAGTGTTCGATGTTTAACCGTGACCGTTTGAATTCAAATATTTGAATTTAACAAAGGAAGTCTTAGTGCCTAGTTCTTGAGCCATAACTTTTGATCTACATAGAACTTTACCATGGTATAAAAATTTAATTTTTATATAACTCTAAGGTGCATATGTAAATATAAATTTTAAGGTTTGAATGTATGTACATAAAAATATATTGAGCTCCAAAGTTGACTATGTGTTTGACTATGTTTTATAAGTAACCCAAAAAGGATAATTAAGCTCATTCTCATGTTATTTCAATGTTTAATGTTGAATTATATATTAAATAATGTTTTATACTCTATAAGGGTCATATATGTGTATTATTAAGGCTTTAACAATCATATATAGTATGAACAAAGGTTTAGAAGTTGATTGTGTGTTCATTCATGGTGATTGTGTGTACAGAGAAGTGTTTGAGTTAATTGTGCTTAAGAAAAAGGGTATTTTTTATGGTTGTTGGAGCTTAAGGAGGACACATATATCATTTGTAATGGGTCTATGTATTCTTAAAGTGTTTTTGTGTTCTTAATTTTCTTAGAGAAGTGTTAAAGAGTTGAATAGGTCTTCATAGAACCTAAAAGTGACTTAGGCCTATTTGAAAGAGAGTTGTACTTAAGTGTGACCCATGTAAGATGCCTTAAGCTTTAATGCATGTATTATAGCCAAAAAATATTATGTAATTGATAATTTATGATTTTTTTGTAAATTTTGAAACCAAATATGTTGGTTTGTAGACTTTTGAGAAGACTTGTCCAAGGTGTGCATGTGAGAGTTATGGAGTGAAGGAGAAGTATATGTGCCCAGTGGATGGGTTGATAAACATAGTATATTTTTGACTATGTATATGAAATTTAGGTCATATTTTTTATGTTATAATATTTATCTTTTATTTTTAGTAATTCAAAGAGTTCTGAGTATGCATATGAGGATATTTTGAGTGAAGAAAAAGAGAGTTTGTGGCATGCCTATGTGAGAGGCATGTATGAGATAAAGAGAGAGTTTGTGTAAGGGTTATATAATTAGAGATATATCATTAGGTAGTAAAGACATCAGTTATAATTTTGAGTTATTTAAAGGAGTTTTTAAAGGACTTGATATTCCTTAAGGGTAGTTTCTCCTTATGAAATAAGTGTTTTACTAAAGGACTTTGGTCAGGAGGATTTGATCAAGGTTTTTTAGTCTAAAGGAGTTTATCAGTATATTATTTATAATTTATTATAGGATAATTATTCCATGTGTTTTAGGCTTGAGAGTGGGTTTTACTCCCCATGAGTTTTTCCCATAAGAACTATGTGTTATGTGTTTAATCTTATGTATGCATTAAATGAAGGATCTCTCTTGTTAATGTTACTTGATCAAGTTGATACATGATGATTGTCTAATAGTTTAAAAGGATTGGAATTTAAATTGAAATATCTAGGATCATTGATTCACCCTCCCTATCTTAGTGATTTTACCAATAAAAAATCATCCTTAAAGTCCCTTGGAGTAATAATATTGGCTTAAATAAGTTATTTGCCTTCTATCTACATGTCTACAGTCTCTCATCTAAACACCTAGGTCTACTTGCATATAGAATTAACCATATAGACTCTTGTAGATGGTTATTAAAATATTATTTTGGGATTTTAGGACCCATTCTCTTTCCTAAATTTTATTATATATTAAAATACTCTTTAATCCCTTACTCATAAGATTAAATTATCCTTTTCAGGCCTAGTCCATTTAGTATGACCCTTGCATGTGCCAACCAATAGGTTTTTGTAATGATTAGAAGACCTAAGAAGACCATAAAGATCCTTTTATGACTCAATCACTTCATTTTAATGCATTTTGAAGTACATTTATTTCATCAATTACTTTTTAGGGTTTTAACAAGTGTTTTTTGGGGGTCCACCATCTTAATGATGGTACATACAGTACATACCTCCAAACCAAAACTTATTGTTATGAATATTCGTTCCATTATACACTTAAAATTTATTGAATATCTTGATTTCCCATGTAAAAGGTTTGTGAAGATATGAATGTTGGAAAGTGTGCTTCAACTAACTTTTCAAACTATGTAAGATAAGGTAGGTTTTACAAGTAAATTGATAAGTTTAGTGCACCACCCTAATCCCAAAACTTCTCTCAATATTTAAATTTTAATCTCCACACAATTATTATTACCATTAATGTTCTATAATAACCTGGATATGCCTCAACATGGTTACAAGGTTTCTTATTAGGTTTAAGGTCTGTCTCTTTGAGCTAGCCCTCAAGGGAATTTTACTTAAAGATTGAATATTATCTATCTCAAAGAGCATATGAAGACACTTACCTTCACCTATTATGGCCTCAAAACCCCTTATAAAGTTTAAGCTTCTTATCTTGTCTTCAAACCTCTAAATAACTCACTTGGTCTCATTATTGATTGTTAACAGACTTAATTATGTCTAAGATAAAATAGTGAATGTTTCCAATAATTTTATAACCTTGAGAATAAAATAAATACCTTAATACACTTATCATAATAATTTGTACCAAATTTTAATCCTAATCACACTTGTAGAGGCTTCAAAACCATAAACTCTCCAATACTAGTTGTAGATTTTGATTGTGCATAGGTATGGACTAGTTATAGATGTTCATTGGCTATCTCCTTTGGGTATAGGACCCTATCACTAAAATCTTGAAATTTCATATGGTCCAATAAATTTTTGAATTTTTCATTTATGTTTTAATTCCTTAAAATTATTCTTTGCCCTCCCAACTTAGCTTGAAAATAGACCAAACTATAAATAGGCCTATATGTGTCTTAGAAGGTAGCATGTAGGTTTCCTTAGGACAATTATCATAGGTTTAATTGGATATTTCCTTGAGATATTGAGGTTTTATGAAGTTAAAAATAGGACTCAAGATCCTTTCAATAACTCTACTAACTCTTATCTATGCACTTCATGATCTAATATTCATACTGATTATGTATCTTCATAACTGTTGTAGGTGATTGTTTAAGTCTCTTGTACAAACCAATGTGGAGGTTAGATGTTAAAATACCTTGATAGGTTTAATGACATGGTTTATGAACCTCTTCATCCATTTAAAATAACTTAGGAAGTATTTCAAACTCTTTTCATTGAGACAGTCTTCTAACCTCCTCTATACACCAGTTTCCATTAATAACTTGACTATACTTTCACCTTGGATCTAAGTGAATATTTACTCCTTTGGTAGGGTTTAAGTCTTTATAACTCATCTTCATCACTATAATGATCTTTAAAAACTTGATGGGTATCAAAAAATTGGATTCATGATTTGGATGTGGATAAATAGTAGTGATATATATATGATGATAATGGGTTATATAGAAACTAAGGATGGAGTGATAAGCTCACAAAAATGGTTAAATGATAGTGTAAAAGTATCAAATAAAAAAGACTCTTGAGGGGATGGAATGAATCATGAATCCATACTCAAAATAGTTTGACATTATCATAGACATCTCTATGCATATGCCTTAACAAAATAAAACACTTCGGAGGATCTCAAAGAATCATACATAATGAAAAAAGAAACCTAAGATTCTCTAATTAAACATAACATCTACTAAATGAATTTAACATCTAATAAGTGAGATTTTGAGAGTGTTTAGGATAGATTAGTGGTTTCAAGGCTATGAGGATTTGATGAATCTTGAGAAACCTAAAGTAAGGACATTTGGTCATGAAGAAACATGTCATACCATGTCTTATTATGTTTTGACAACCTTGAATCCATTATTGAACTATACAACCAATCAACCTTGCCTGTAGACTACATATTTGGTTTTTTAGATGTTCATTAGGCTTATAGACTCAAAAATGTGTAAAAATTGTTGAGGAAGTCATGAAAAATATTTTCAATCCCTAAAGAATTAAGAATAACCATTAGTTTAACCAAAATAGTTATAAACTCAACAAAATTATTCTACTTATTTTTCCTTATGCAAAGCCCCTTAAGTTCTTAGTATTTGTTCATCAATTTAGGAATATTAAACCAACAAACAATACCCATGATTATAAGGTGATAAGGTTATAATTTATTTGGCCAATAGCTTGAATCCTCTTTCTCTCTCCTTTGTATTAAGTAAACACAAACTTGAAGTGCTCTTGATGTCTATTAATGAACTCAATAAGGAAATTACATTGGTTTTTGGCTTCTCAAGACTTGAAACATTCTAATTTATTTAACATGTGCCTATAACAAACCCTTCTTGCATATCTTTGACTCTTAATAAAATTCATACTATACGGTTCTGTACCACTTGAAAAGACTATTAAATCTTATAAATTCTTCTCTATTTCCTCATGTTTCAATTTATAAACTACTATTTCTGAGTAATATGATGGAAAATGTGAGTCAAAAGGCATCTCAAAATAAGTAATACATTTTAGAGAGTAAAAAGGGCCTATTTTCACATGTATGAGCTGACATAATAATAAAATAATGTTTTAAACTCATGGAGGGGACAAATTTAAAGCATAACACAATTTGATAAAAATAATATCATGATCATGAGGGTGATTAAGGGCATGGTTGATGCTTTAGTGGCCTTTTTAGGTCAAAATTTGTCATTTTAAGATCAAAACCTTGCTTTTAGACAACATACATATAGCTTTAAAAGGATATTTTTTAATAAAAATCATAAAATGTACCTTATAACTTTATAAAGGTTTAAATTAGGCTTCTATGTATCTTGGTCACACTTTCAAAGCTTATAGTCATCCACACCTTGCATATACTAAATACATTAAAAAAACCTCATGGTGATTCATTAGTTACCACCTCTCACCATCTCCATTTAAGCACTTTAGATTAATAAAACCACTTAAAACCTTTGTTAAATACATCAAAACATACTCAAACACTATAAATATACTTAACACAAGTTGAAAAAGAGACATGACAATGATAAGACATTTAAACCAACTCCTTTCATATGATAATCAAAGACATTCCTTTTAATTTCACTTATCCTTAAGAGATATGAAAACTATGAGTTTTTCATTATGGACCAAATATATCAATGTTTAATTTGACACCTTTCTAGGCTTGAGAATAGAAAGTGGTCAACATTTATAGTGACTTAGTTGGTTTAACCAACCTACTAGTCAAAGGAATCTAGAATGTCTTGTTTATCATTCATAATTAGATAAAAATGCTTGAATAAACTTTGAATATATTTAATACCTTACATATTGAATAAAAAACAAAAAAATAATACACAAAACATGAAACAACAAAAAATAATTAAAATACACCAACAATTAACAAACATGTGCAGTAGCACTTAGAGGAAGGAAACTAAGTACTATGTATAAGAAGATTTGGTGCTTCTAAAATAAATACTTGAGGAACATCCCATTGATAGGAATAGGGATATGTTCACCACTCAATTTGGATAATTAGAAAGCATTGCTCTCCTTACAAATATTAATGACATATGAACTACTCCAAATATTAAATTTTGAATGTTTACCTAGCTTGGCACAATCTTCATCCCACTTGAGTACAATATTGCCTTGATGAAAGGTCTTAGATGAGGCTCTCTTGTCAAAATATATTTTTAATTGGTCTTGGTTGGACAACATATCATACATATCATTGTCCCTTATTTATTCTATCTGTCTCAACTCATTCATCCTTACCTCCATTACATCACTCGATGAGTTGAAGCTGATGTGTAAGTTTTAAGGTTGGTAGTTTTAGTGAAATGGGAAGATTTACTTCTATATAATTAACTAGGAGGTAATTATATTGAAAAATATCCTTCTTTGGATTAATCTTATCTTCCCACAAGGTAGTCTTTAACTTGGTATGCCATCCTCTTTGGTTGTCCTCCATTATCCTTTCAATGATCCTAATCAAGTTTTTATTGGTGGACTATGCAAGTCCATTTCCCTAAGAATAGTAATTGGATGATGTTTTCATATATATTCCATTATCAAGGGACCAATCACATGATTTTTCACTACTAAAATCTAAATAATTGTTTGATATAATAGTGGAGGGGACCCCAAACCTAGTCACTAGGTTGTCATAGAACTCTAAAATTGAATTATCATTTGCTTCCTTGAGTGCACCTATCTCCACCCACATGGTAAAGTAATAAGTAGATATTAAAACCCAATTATTATCAAAACTATATGGAGATTTAATCATATCTATGAATTCTAATCCCCATTACATGAAGGGCTACTCAACTTGAATAGGTTTTAAAGGCATGACAACTAGCCTTTGTTTACTGGTAAACATAACACATTTAAGACATATTATAATCTAATAATGTCAATTTTTGAATAAAGTGGGATAAAAATAACCTGATATTATCATATTTAATGCCATGGTCTTGGCTAAAAGATGCCCTTCTATAGGCCCATCATGAAATTGCTCTAACAACTTGTCCACTTGACTAGTCTACACACACCTCAGAAACATACCACTAATGTCTTTCATGAAGATTACCCCATAAATAAATATGTAAGGGATATATTTTAAATTGAAATTTATCCTCTTTTTCCCATATAATAATATAGTACATTTTCCCATTTAGAGGAATTTTACTATGTCTTGTGTCTAGTTAGAAGAAGAAATAGTTATAGCTACATGTTGACTATCTTGGACTATCAAAACCACTTATTTATCCCCTTTAACATTTTATAAGATGTGTTAAAAAATTAATCTACCTATTATCAATTTTTTTACCTTCACATTTATATCATACTCCATGCACTTGGTCATCCAACCAACCCTCTTTTTACTTAGGCCTCTATTAAGGATAAAATCTTTTATGCTAGATGAATAACCATCACAAAGATATTATTATTATTAGATACTATATGTCTAAAATTGTTTAGGAATATAATAAATTAAAGGACATTATTTTCTAAAAATGTTTATTTCTCCTCATACCCTTCCAATGCTTGACTAAAAAAGGTAATAAGCTACTCTAATCCTTCACTATTTTGTTTCATGAGCATAACAAAAATGGTATCACTTGTGGAGAAGTCATACATGAAGAAATATTTTCTAAAATTAGGGTTGATGAGGATGGGATCTTGGATAATGGCCTATTTAATTTCCTCATAAATTATTTTACCTTCTTTGCTTCATGAAAATTCTTGATGTTTCTTAAGCATGTGAGTTAGTGGTCTCACCAATTCTTCAAATTTAGGTATGAATATCCTAATAGAGTTGATTTTACCTAAGAAAATATATAATCCCTTTCTTTTTTTGGAAAAATACAAAGCAATAACTACCTCTATTCTTTTAGGATCAATATAAATACCACCCTTTGATATAACATATCCTAGAATCCTGCCTTTATGAGCTACAAAAAAACACTTTTTGGGTTTCAAAGAAACCCAAAATTGTTTGCACTTATCAAACACCAATATTAAATATGTCAAATAATCCTTGGGATATTTATAAAAAAAGTAATACCATAAATATAATTGAGTACCATCTCACTCATAAGGCCTTGGAAATCCACATCCATTACCATTTAGAAGGTAGCTTCTACATTGGATAATTCAAAAGGCATTTTATTATATGCATAAGTATCCCACTTAGTTGTGAAGGTAGTCTTGTATTTATCTTGATCCTTCATTAATATCTAGTTATATCTTGAGTATCCATCAAGTAGGGAAAATAATTATGTAACATGAAACTCTTTATATAATCTGATCCATAGATGGTAAAATTAGTGATCTCTTCATGACACCCTATTGAGATATTTGAAATCCATACACAAACTTATCTCCCCATTATTCCTCATAGTTACAAGATTTTACACCTATGTATAATGTTTTATGGGAAATATTATGTTGGACTCAATAATCTTTGTTAATTCCTTCCTCATAAGGATTTCAACCTTGGGGTTGATTGGTCTTTGCTTTTTCCTCACAAGTTTGGCATTTTATTCTAACTCTATGGAATGTTGAGCCAACATAAGTTCAAACCCATTAAATTCATGATATTCCCATACAAAAACATCCATAAAATATTTGCATAATTCTATGAAGGCTTTCTCCTCCTCCTTGGTATTCACATTTCCTAATTTGAGTAGTTTACCTTCAAATAAGGCAATTTGTTCATAATGTACCTTTTTAGTGGAGATTCTCACCTTATCTTTCCTCAGATGGCCATAATTATTAAATAAGATCTCTAAAGTTACCAAACCCTTAGGAAAATTATTTATCTTCAATTGGAGAATTTGGTCCTCATATTGATGTTGTAGCCTATCTTGGTTCTTTGAGCAAAATTCTGCTTCATGTTACAAGAAATAGGGAATTTATTTATAACTATAAAATAATTAAAAAATTACCTCATTATCAAGGATTGAGGGCCTGCATATCACTTTAATTTGGAACTAATTCTTGGTATCCTTGATCCTATCAACTATATCAAATTGTGCTCCAATAGCAGCTAACTGGTCTACATGTTGATTGGCTCCTCTAAGAATGGATCAAATGTCAACATCTTGGAAGTACTTGAAGAGGTCTAAAACCATGTGTTTATATGCCTTAAAGAGTGGATTATTGGCTGCACTAATTCACTATCTCCCTTAGCTTTTAGAAGCTTAATACCTATCTTCTTTGCCCACTATAGACCATAAATGATGGCCTCATATTTTGTAGTATTAGAGGTGAAACTAAATTAGAATATTAAAGCAGAATACTACCTTTTATTGAGAGGAGACACAAGCATAACACTTGCCCCACTCCCATTCTTTGATCTAGACCCATAAATAAACAACTTACAAACTACTTCATTTTCTTGTGTTGTGATAGTGAGACTTGGTATTATGACACCTTCTTCATGCATGAAATACACAACAAAACTTGATTTTTCAATGATTTTATAAGGATCATAACCATGATTATCTATCGCCCACTCATCAAAGATCAGGTTTGGTATACCTTCAAGTGGTTTAAAATGTTATTAGTCATTTAATTGTTCATCCTCATCTAAGATAGTACAATTGACATTTGTTAAGTTGGGCATATAAGGTTCTAAATAGAACCTAGATGTAGGTTCAGACCTTATGGTAACCTTTGTCCCAAACCTATTTCAAAAAACCATATAGGACTAATCAAAAGAGAGATACCCCCTATTTTGGTAGTGAATTCCCTAAACAAACATAAATCAAAGTAAGGGGAAGATCAACTACTACCACATCTTAAGATATATTAAAATTAGGAAAGTAGACAAAATAATATTGGTATGTAAGGATACCTATGGTATTGGTAGAAGACCCATACAACTATACAACCCCTTTTTCATTAGGCTCATATTTAAGTCCCAATTTATCAGCTATGGATTTCAACATGATAGAGGTACTAGCCCCACTATTAATCATGTAATTATGTACACAAAAGTCACCTATGATGATTAAAAGATAGAAAAGGAGTGGTTTAACTAACTTTGGGGCTTGTTAATCATGAGGTTGACTATAATTAGTAAGGACTATACTTACCTTTTATGCTTGTTTATCCAAAACATGAAGTCTAGAGAGTTCTTATTGTAGTAAATCTTTTTATCCTATAATAATAAATTTATCCCACGTAGGGATATAGATTTTTACCTTATTCATCTTATAAAAAATTCTAAGAGGATGATTGGCTACCTTGAACTACAACTTAGGAGTAGAAATGTTGCCTAAAGCTTGTGTAAACTATGGTATGAAAAGACCTTTCTGATTCTACCCTTTCCTATATTGCATTTGTTAAGTTGATGATGACTTATGAGTCAAATATTGAGTGGTATTTATTTTAGGTGGTTGATAAGGTAGAGTGCATATATTTTAAAAACCCAAACCATCACCAAATTGTCCTTCTTTTATCCCTTGTGTGATCTGTAATTGAGTTTTTTTACCTTGGCTATATTGTAACCCTAATTAGCTACCACTTGATCAAATGGATGTTCACCTTATTGTAAATTTGAAAAGGTAGTTTTAGAGAATGTTTTTCTTTCACTTACTCCTTACTAACTTGGTATCTCAAATTGAGTCATAAAAAGATTATCTCTATGTGGTAGAGAGGATATTTTTGTGTTATGGAGGTGGTAGGTTATCATGTGATAGAAGATCAAGACCTTATTTCATGAAATATGTTTGACATAAATCACCACTTGGATACATTACCATATCATTTGATTTCCCCCATTAACTAGACCATTGACCATCTTGAGCATAATTGCTTTGAGTTAGCACCAAGGTTTTAGAAATACTAGCAACATTGTGATTGTAGGCATTATATGGTTTTGCTTGTGTAATCTACCCCTAATCCTACTAATTGGGTTAATAATGAGGTATATCATACTGATAGTATTGGTTAGGGGCTTGATAAGGTTCTTGATAAGTCCTGTGAGGTGGAATTTGATTCCTTTCTAAAGGCACTATCTTGTTATTTAGGGATTTAAGCAACCCTTCTATCTTAGCCAATATGTCCACTTGGATACCATCTTCCTGATCAAGATTGGATTAGGATGGTAATGGATAAATGGTAGGCATATGAGGTTTAATTTATAGGAATAAAGGCATTGGTGGTCTAGGGTTGAGTTTACCTACTTGGATTAGGCAATTCTCAACCCCTATAACTATTTCATAGGCTTTTCATAAGGTGATTCCCCCCATTGATTATATGATAACCACCACATCATAATTTAAAGATCTTAAATAATACAAAAAAAAATAATTAGGGGTAGGATTGATAATTATAGGAATCCTATTCCAAGTTTTCTAAAACCTATAGTTAAAGTCTACCATGAACTCTTGGGGAGCTCTTTGGATTGTAGTAAGTTGTTTAACAAAAGAGAGATGGTAACTCTTATCTTCAAAATGTTTACACAAGTGTTATCCAAACTCATCTTAGGTGTTAATATATGTAGGTTCTAAACCCATATAACACTGAAGTGTCTTTCCCTTCAAAAAAGTTTCTAATAGTCTCATAGCCACATTCTCTTGGGTTACATTATGTACTAAACATAGATTGGCTATATCTATAATATGCTCTACATGGGTAGTTGATTTATCTCCTATGAAATAAGGAATAATTTGGTAGCAATTCATATATCATCAAACTAATTAAGATTTAAGGGGTTGACACCATTAAAAGGAACAAAAGTT
Source organism: Torreya grandis (assembly GCA_037957365.1). Lineage (NCBI taxonomy): Eukaryota > Viridiplantae > Streptophyta > Pinopsida > Cupressales > Taxaceae > Torreya > Torreya grandis. Next base: position 3,659,584 of record JARHVA010000191.1, read on the forward strand.
GGCCTCCTAAGAATGGCCATTTGAAGTGTAAAAATTACAACAGTATTTGTTTAGACAAAAGTAGTTTTTGGGGAAAAATTAGGAGAAGTAGGAGTTTCAAGATTGGGATTAGACTTGGAATATTTATTTTTCTTAATTTTATCTAAAGACAACTCAATAAATTTAGTCTCCTTACCTTTTGAGGAAGATCTTGTAACCACTCTTGGCATGAAATGTGTCTAGAGATATACATTTGAAACATTTGAATCTTGATGATATGATCAAATCTAAAAATGTATGATATAATTCCCTTGAATGAGCATGTCCCATTGGGTGTGCCAAAACTTTTAGAAACCCAAGTTGCACCCTCTAAATGAGATTATTCACTTCTACTTCAAACCTAGACTAACATGGGATTAGACTAAAGGTTATAAGTTACCTATAATAATAAAAACATCTAGATTATGAGGCTATCTCCCTTGATATATCAACTCTTCCTCTTCTTCTCTCCATGTAATTATATTTATTGAGCTTTGAAGGCCTAATTTGGTAGCCCTTAGGCTAGGTATAACAAAAATATACTAGAGTTATAACTTGCACCTTGAGTTAATAATAAAGGATTGTTGCACACTTCTTCATTGGTATTAATGTGTGTTTCTATTATTAACTTGTAGAAAAGTATGAGATTCATATTCATTTTCAAGGTCCTCTCCTTCACTTAATGTTATATTGTCATCATATATAGGTCATATGAAGTGTTGGGAGATAGAATTTGTATTGAAGAGTGAGTTAATTTATAGTGTCTCATATAGAACTTCATCCTTTTACCTTTAAGTTATAGACCTTTTATCTAATATCGATATGAAATACTCAATTTCAGGACTATGTTATGAATCCTAGTTATTAAAATATTTCCATTTGATTCATAAGTGTGATTAAAGTTAAGTTAGGAGAGGATCATTAAAGAATTGGTGAATCACCATCCCTACTAAAGATATTCCTCTTTTCACCCTAACACAAGTAGATTTTAGAAGAAGAGTTAAAATTTGATATATTAGGGGACTAGCCCCATAAGATATAGGTTTGGTCTAACTATAGGTAACCCAAAACCTTTAGTCTAATCCCATGTTAATCTAGTTTTGAAGCATAAGTGAACAATCTCCTTCAGAAGGTAAAAATTGGGTTGCTAATAGTTCTATAAAGCCTAGAAAGGTGTTAAATACTCCTTGATATCATCTAATACTACAATTTTATGATCCAACTCACTTGAATCATGGTCCTACTAGGTGTGCCAAAACATTTAAAAAATAAACTGTACCCTTGGGAAAAGATTGTTCATACCTTTCCAAGTTTAACATTGGATTAGTCCAAGGTTATGGGTGACCTATAGATGGACTAAACCTATAATTTTTGGGATAGATCCCTTGGTGCATCAATTATAGTTAAATTCCTAAAACTATTGGCTTAGTGGTGACAAGAGATAGAAAGTGATGCATAAAACAAAGCCTAAGCTAAGGAGAGGTGATGCACCAACATCTTCTTATCCACTCTAACTAATACTTAAATAACACTTTGTAAATCCAACAAGAACTAGTGACTAAGACATGTTTTCTAAGGAGATCCTAAGCATTATTACTTCACATGAATGTTATGATAGATGGATGCAACTTGAAGGTGATGGATGAGATGTTTGTTTTTAGGCACTACCAACTATATTTCACTTCAAACATGGCCAATAACACTTTAACACATCATATAACCTACATAGATCAATACCCTAGAAACTAGGTGAGGAAAAGTACCTATAAAGGGGAATAAAACTGCACCACTTATATAAGTCAAGAAGCACATAGCACACTAAACTAGTAAGCAAATCTAAAATAGTATTTCTTATTGATTCAAAAGCTTTATAAGATATAATTTGGGAAGAGTTTCATTATACTAAGTTGAGGGATAATTAAATGGCTTGAGATCCTCAATCTATAGAACATGAGCAAGAGAGATAAGAGAACGTGGTGTGGAAAAGGCAAGGAGAAGTCATGAATGACCATAATTCACTTAATGAGTAATTAAAACCAACCCTCATAACTCCCTTCATGCATTGCTTTAGCGGTAAATGGTATTTAATGAGCCTTTTAGGCATTAGATGTGTATTTTTGGCCAAGGTTGACTCCATACACAATATGAACACACCAACTTGGTTAACTCCCTCTCCTCATGATAGTTACAAGGTAGAAAACTAGTTTAAATAGGCCTCCATGAAGCATTTAGTAGCCTGCCTTCTATATACATGTAATATTTTCAAATTTTACCATGTACTAACACTTTCTATCTTGCATTAACCCATCTATTCTCAATCTCTCTGAGTGCATGTTTTAATGGGTACATCAAGAAAGGTGTGGGTAGACCATTGGTGCTTTGAAGAATTATCATCCCTTTTCCCCCTTGATATATACATACTTATCTCTTAAAAACCATCACCTTTCCTTTTCCCTAACCTAAACCCCTTTTTGGTAGTTTACATGACTATGTCATCCACATCAACCTTATATTTTTATTTATAAAGCTTACTAAGAACTAAGTTGACCATGGCTGATATAACTCATTATATAGTTAGTTTTTTATCAATTTCAATACTAGGTTGATCAGGTCAACCTTATCAACCTAAAATTTTATAAGGGTTTAAGGTTATATCTGACTATATAAGCACATTCATTTCACCATTTCTAAAATAAGATAAGAATAATTAAGATATATTATGCATCTACTTATCCACCATTCTACTTGAGGAACAAGCCTAGGGTTTCATACTTTCTTTGTAGATATAGATCTTATCTTGTAGAAAAGTATTTTGGATGAATTGATAGGTTGTGTAACCTAGTGTTGATTTATATTTATCATCCTTACATACCACAATAACCTCTTATGAGGAACGTTGGCCAAGGGAGAGATTGAGGCTCGATGGGTTCATATTTATTCCTCCTTTATAAGAGTAAATAAATGTGCATTTATACTTATATTCCATGCATTAGGATTCCATATAAATTGATGGGAGTATATGCCTTCTATGCATGATTAATTTTAGTGTTCATTACCCCCACTTTGTGCCACAAGCTTTGGTGAGCACTAGATTAGACTTTAATTTAATTGTTATTAGTTTAGTGAATATGAGAACAAAGAACCTAGTTAGTCTTACTGCATAGTTTTTCTTAACTAGGGGTTTTAGAACCCTCCCTAGTGATATTATTTATGGTAAGAGATCCCTTGGTTAGGTCTAGTAAATCCATATTGGTCATGACCCTGATTATCTAATGTATCCCCAAACAATAGTGTAAGTATGATATATCTTATCTGAGATATGATTGATTTGTAGATCTATTGCATTTCCCATTACATACATTTTGGTGAACCCGACATGAATCTAAACCTTGAAAGTTTTTTCTCATGATTTAATTTTTATCATTTTATTATTTTTCTAAATTTTTAATACTATGTCGACTAGGATAGTATAGTTCTAACTTTTTTGTGTAGGTTTAACACACAATCATATCAAAATGATTCTATTCTTTTTTATGTAAGTATTCATTATATATATATTATTGGATTAGATAGGTTGACATAATATTCTTCTTAAGTCCCAAATAAAAAACTATATTGAATAGGTTAACTTGGTCTTTTAGTCAGCATCTAAATAATAAACTATGTCTAACAGGTCAACTTAGTCTTCCAATAAACATTTAGACAACAAACTAAGTTGAACAAGTTGACCTAGTCATCTTATTAGGCTTTAACAAATAAGGTTTCATAGAAATAGGTCAAACAATTGACTTAGTTGGTATAAATTTAAATCAATATTCAAAGCACTACAGTATAAAATTTACAATCTTAATCATCTTCCAACCCATCAAGGGTCATCTCTTTCTCTCTCTATCAATTCAATACTTCATTATAGTTTTATTCTATGCAAGTTTGTAGTCTTTAAAATTACAATCCTATAACAAACTAAGTTAACCTGGTCAGCTTCATTCTTTAGCTTGTCTTTTATTTAAAAATATTAAGTCAACTTGGTTGACTTCATTACTAGATACTATTACTTCTATAGAATATTAGTAACCTAGTTGACTTTGTTCTATATTATTTGCATACAGTGTCACTTGGACTAACTCTATACCATTCTTAATTTTGGAATTAATAACTACTTGCTAGTTATTAATTCACGCATTCATTTTCAGCTATCTGTATGCTTAGATTAGCTCACATAGTCTAATTAGTTTTTTTTTAAAATTGTCATTTAGTTTCTTTTTTTTCACATTCTACCAAATCACACAATATTCAAAATACATTTAACATTTGTTTTCTAGAGGCCTACCTATTTGGATTTCATCACCAAATGAGAAGCTGACTTGGTTTTTTATCTAAGTATAAACACATGGTTAATGGTATATATTTTCAAAGCACCCAACACCCTTATCATTATAGGATTGTGAAGTGAGGGGGTAGGCCCCAATACCAAGTGAATACCATTGCCAACATAGATCCCTTTTAGCCTAAACATTATGAAACCATCCATTGATTACTTTTTATTTCCCTATTTTTAGATAACTTCCCTATCACACTTAAAGTAAACTTTATAATAATCTAAAAAACACTCAAGATGAACATTCATTTAGCATTTACTTTTTAGTTGACTACTTGTTCTTTGATCATTGTGTGTTATATTGAAAAAAATTGCATTGGTTAGTGTTGGTGCAAGGTTTTGTGTTGTGTGCCCCAATTGGATCATTCTCATTGATCCAATTGTTTGTGTGTGCTTCTATTTCTTGCTTAATTTACATTAAATTTTTTTTCCTTATCTTTAGCATGCTATCATTTTATTCAACATAATATCTTATAGACTATGTTTTTTCCTACCTGTAGTACTAAGTCAACCTACTTGACCTTGTACTCTTTTCTACCAGTCAAGTTATAGTACTAAGTTGGCCTAGTCAACTTTATATCCTTATCAGACTATATTTTTCCTTGTTTATAGTACTAAGTCAACCTAGTTGACTAGGTATCCCTTTCTACTAATCAAGTTATAGTACTAAGTCAACCTTGTCAACCTTGTATCCTTCTTCACATAGTTTCTAGTTAGTTTACAATACTAAGTTTACTTAGACAACCCTTTACTCTTTTCTATCAATCAAGATATAGTACTAAATCAACTTGGTTAACCTTATATCTTTATCAGGCTTAGTTTCACACCCTATTATAATATTAAGTTGACTTGGTTGACTCTATTCTATGTTTGGCCAATTGTGTCTTCATTTTGTGTCTTATCTAAATAATACATAGTTAACCCTATCAACTCTATACACCTTGGTTGATACTATTCTTTGTGTGGTTATCTAGCCTTATTTCAAATAATAGCATATTTTCATCCTTCACTTAGTCAAGAATATTGGATAATTAAGGATTTAGATCAAAACCTCACTTATTTTATTACTTCAAATGAAACTATTCACATTATTCCTTCATCTTTTCCTAATATAAAACCAATCATTACAAAATGTAATAAAATTGAGTTCCTTCATCCTAGTCCTCCACCCAATACCCTTCCTCCCACCAACACTAATAATCCCCCTCCTAACAACAATAATAACCCACCCTCAAATAATAATACACAAATTGAAGTAACTTAAATTCTTTCTCAAATAGTTTTAAAAATGAACATAATTAAAATAACTAATCGTTCTCAAATGATGCACATGTAACAACATTTATTACACATGACTAGTCAACCAACTCAAGTCATCATGTCTCAACCAAATCAAAATTTTGTCCCTTCTCTTAGAGATTCTAATGGGAATATTATCCCTCAACCTCCAATGAATAAAAAAATTCTTCAGCATATTCAAAATTAACCTTTATCCCCATTCATTACATCTATCGATATTGGAAACATTTATCCAACTATCACATATGAAAGGAGTAAGGACCTTGTTATCTTTCTTAATTCTTTTGGTAATATCTATAAGTAATGGGTATAAACTAACACCTTTGATACCACCAAGATCTTATACAAAACCTTTACTGGTGATGCACTTGAATGGTAAAACCAACATCCTAAACATTCCATCTCACAACTAGAGGATTTAGTCAATACTCTAGTGAAGGAATTCCAACATGATGACCTTCTTAAAAATTACCTTATCCATTTCATCAAGGCCAAGCAACTTTATAATGAATCTAATCACATTTTCATCAAATCATGGAAGTCTCTAACTCACCAAGTGGACCATAACATGAATGATGATACTCTTTTAATACTATTTATTAATACTCTTAAATCTCCCATTCAATACAAAGTTTGAATCTTTTCCCTAAAACTTTATAAAAAGCCTTAGACCAAACAAAAAGGGCAAGACTTTATTATGACTTAATTTTAAGCACCTCAAAAAAATACTAAAGAACCTTTCCAATCATTTTCTCATAACATTGATTCATCCAAGCTTCCTAACCTCAAAATGGAGCATCTAATTCACCCAATTTAAACCCAACTCACCTTCCCTTGAGTATATAACAACTTAAGAATAAATTTCCACCCTCTAAACCCATGAGCTTTGATCCTTATAAACCTCCTCCAAAATGGTACAATCTTAATAAGTTTTGTTGGTGGCATATTACTATAGGCCATTCTCATGAGCCTTGTCATGATTTTCATTAATTTTTTCTTTCTTATTCCACATTTTAATCTTGATACTATTAAAAAAATGTTATCAAGACTATCTTCAATCTTTTCAAATTCAATTTAAAGAACCATAATCACATCAATATCAACTACCTAATGAATAACAAAACTTATCCCATACTTATACCTCATACACAAATGTTTTTCAAACCATAGTTGATCCTTCTTCCTACACCAATCAGGAAAGGATAACTAACATGAACAAATTTTAATACATTATTACATCCATTCAACCTCAACCTCTTAGGTCACATGAACGAAAGGAGTACCTAGTTCAAATTCCTACTCCAAAGCATATCATACATGGTCCTCTTTTACCTCCTTTACCTCTTCATACCTCTCATACACATCCTATGTCACATTCAACATCCCTAAAATCTAAAAAACCAACACATTTACCTATATCCAAATGCACCTACCAACCCAATGCAAATCATTTTAATGGTTCAATGTTACCTCACTCCACCTCACCTATTGGGGCATCTTTCAATGCCCATCTAAATGTCCCTTTAGACCTTGGAGCATCTTGTGATTCCCATACCTACATCCACTCACCCATTAGGGCATCCCATGATTCTCACTCTTATTCTAAAATGTATAATAAGAAACAAATTCAACTTTAATAAATATTCTAAGACACATACGCTTGTATTTCATATGCTCATCTTTGATAAAGATGTTAGCATAGATATTTTTATTTTTTGCCTCATGTTTCTTTATTTTTGTGTACTTTAATTCTTTTAATCACACTTTACTAGCATCATTGTCACCTTTGGGTTATTTGGCTTTATTACACATTATATTGGGAATTTGTTTTCATTTTGGTTCTTCTATATCTCTTTCATTTTTGTATTTTTATGTCATTCTTTGTCTTCGTAGATTTTTTTTTATTTTCTCCCCATTATTTAGCATTCACCTCATTGGTGTTCACCTTGTGAGTTGTAATGTATGAGAATATTCATCATTACCACATTAAAACATCTTTAAACCACTTCTTGGGATCACTAATAATTTCATTAGTTCTTGTGCTAGATCTGTTGTAGGTCAGTATGGATTCTCTAGTGACATGATTATCATAGCATAGCCCCATCCCTTTCATAACACTATTTTAACTCCTTGTGATTATGTATGAGAATATTCATCATTGTATCACTTATTGCATAGATAGATATCTCATGATCCTCATATTTCCCTTAATTCTATTCATTTGAATCTTTTATCAATCAATTTTGAGATTACACACTTATTTATGGGCAAGTCTAGGAGTATTTAGACACCTTGGTCTTTAAGTTCTTTTCTCTAGTAACCAAGTGTAAGATCTTTTGTGTTTGTCATTGATTTCACTCATGTTTGGTTCTCTAAATCTATATGGAGGAGGAATAAAAAAATCCAAATTAAGTTAAAAGCCAAATCATAAAATACAAACAAAAGGCAATGATTCAAAGGCAAAAAATAATCTTAAAAGTCAAATCATACCAAAATATGTGATATATATTTGTAACATATCTTATCTTAGTCAAATCTCAAACTCTATAGTTGGCCTCATGATAGAGTCAAGGTCCATTGGGGTGTGGTAGGCCATAAGACTGGGGTAAGAGGTCTCATTATATCATATACTATTTAGTGCCACCTAATTTCTCATGCAAGTACCCAATATTCATAGTAGATCAATGGATTTATAAGGTGTCTTGAGGAATAAGGACACATTATAAGAAGGTAGGTCTATTTTAATTTTCAAACATATAGCCTTTATGGGTTGATATATGTACTTCATTTGTTATCCTAAGCTTTGTGTTCATTAGTCAAAATGTGTTAAGTCATTGGTGTTGATATTTATTAGCCTTTCTCACTTGTCTAGTGTGTCTCATTATGGATAAGGATGTTTACATCACCCATGTGGTGCTTTACATTCATTATTTGCATCATATTTTCCTTATATTCCCCTTGTTGGATCTTTTTTTTAGCTAATCACATCTTTGATCACATCTACCTTATTATGCCTCTTGGTTTATAGTTTGTGATTTGTATTATAATAATTTGGATAGGACCAAGCCTTCCTCACAAACACCCTTACACCATTTATTTACCACACCATCTCATTATCATTCTAGTCATGTCATTAGGTGGTTGGGTTTTCTTACATTGTATCTTGGAACAAGCACTAAGTTTGAGTTTTCATCCTTTAGAGCTGTTGATTTTCATTTATCCATCATGTTCTTATTTGATTTTTTTGGACTTCACTTATCTTACATATGAAATTTGGCCTTATTACATGTTTCTCTTTATCAATGAATTCTTCATGTTTCTCTTACATCTTGACTTAGATTTCATTTTTAGTCATTCATGTTTTTCTTTATGTTTGGTTCTATATGCTTAGATATTACATGAGATTACTTTTCACTTGCTTACATATATTTTTTAGAGTTTTCTTACATTGATAATTCATTTTTCATTCATGTTTTACATGTTTCCTAATGTGATTTAGTCTGTTTTACATTCCTTTTTTTCATTTATGTTTTACATGCTTTCCAATGTGATTTAATGTGTTTGACAATCACTTGTTATTAATTTTCCATCATTTTAGCATTCATTTTCCTTCAATATTCTAACCTTACTTTAACAATCCTAATTTTCCAATTTTTCTAAATCCATCATTTGTAATTTAACCATCCTATACATAAAAACACTACTTTTATTATTAGTCTTGTATCCCTAAGGTTTCTCAAACATAGGTACTACACACTCCATGATCAATAATAGGATGTTTGCATACAATAATTTAATGAAAAGGTAAGTTAAGGTATGTATACCATATTTTAAATTACTCTCATTTCATTTTAGCATTACTTTCCATATGCCATTTTTAGTTGTCTTAGTTTTATGTGTTTCTATGTTCTTTCTTCAATTACCATCCCTTGTTATACTCACATGACACATGATTATATTTGAGTGGTGAATATTTATACACATAATATTTTCATATTTTAACACTTACTAACACTTTCTATCTTGTAAGAATCCATTAAGTCTCAATGTGTCTAAGTACACACCATAAGGGATGCATCGAGAAAGAGGTGGGCAGACCATTAGTACTTCACATGATTGTTATCCCTTTTTTACACTTTTTATCTACACATTTGTCTCATAAAAACCATGCCCTAAGCTTTTCATAAACCCTCCTGTAGTCATTTTCCACCTTCATTAGACCTTTCCCAAACCTAAATCACTTTTTGGTAGTTTACACACTCCTCTAGTCATTTTCCACCTTCATTAGACCTTTCCCTAACCTAAATCGCTTTATGGTAGTTTAAATGAATATATAAATGACATAAACCTATATTTTATTGACATATATTATTAATAACTAATTCAACCATGCCCAACATAGTTCATTACCTAGTTAGTTTTTTTTATCAATTTCAATACTAGGTCAACTAGGTCAACCTTGTCAGCCTAAACTTTTGGAAGGGTTTAGGGTTAGATCGACCTATATAAATATATTAATTTTTAAATTTATAAAAGAAGATAATAAAAATTAATATATATTTTTCATCTACTTATCCACCATTATACTTGATGAACAAGCTTAAGGTTTCATACTTTCTTTGGAGATACAGATCTTGTCTTTTGGATGCATTAATTGGTTGTGTATTTTAGAGATGATTTATCCTTTTCATCCTTAAATACCATAACAAACTCTTGTGAAGAAACTTGGACAAGGGAGAGATTGAGGCTCATTAGTTTCATCTTCAAAAGTAAGTATTCCTAACCTTGTTCCTCCTTTGTAAGAGTAGATAGATATGTCTTTTTACTTCTCTTCCATGCATTAGGAATCTATATACATTAATGTGAGTATATGTCTTCTATGCATGTTTAATTTTAGTATTTATTACCCCCACTTTATTCCCTAAGACTTGGTGATCACTAGATTAGACTTTGATTTACTTGTTATTAGTTTAGTGAATATGAAAATAATGGACCTATTTAAGGTTACTACATAGTTTTACTTGATTAGAGTCTTTGGAACCCTCCCTTGTGATATTATTTATGGTAAGATATCCCTTAATTAGTTATAATGGATCTATATTGTTCATGAACCTGATTCTATAATATATTCCCAATCAGAAGTGTAAGTATGATCTATCTTCTATGAGCTAGGATTGATTTATAGATCTATTGCATTTCCCATTACATACACCTTCCCTTTATGCATGTTGACTAGGCCAAAAATACCTATTACTCAAAAATATCCATGAATTGTGACTAATTTATTTAATATATATATTATAAATGTGTTTATGGCCCTCCATTTACTCACTCAATAACATCTCATGCCAACAAATATATTTTCTTATTGTCAAAATAGGCCTACTAGGTAACTAGGCATAGTCACATAGTTTTATTTATTTAGATGACCATGAGACATAAGAAGAACATTAATAATAGGTAAGTGAGTATGATTTAGGTCCAATAAATCATATTTCACTATGATTTTTTCATTTTAAATAGTGCACACCTACAACTATTGCTCAATTAAGTGACTAGATCACCTTTCATTAACATTTCTAGATTGGCTCTTTTGCTTAGACATGTAGAAGATTTTTAGGAAGGGTTGAGATTATTTTATGATATAATAAGTTGGAAATAATTTAAACCACCTTCTTGGATGATATATAATTATTTACATAACTCTATACCTTGAATTCATCACAAAATCTTGCCAAAATAGTGTTTTTGATGGCTTTATATAGACCAATGCCATGAATGGGACCTCCTCAAAGTGCATGAGGTGTTATAGGTGTCTATCAAGATATTTAAATGAATTTAGACGAAAATTCCTCAAAATTTCCTCCATCAAGTCTCTATTAGAGTTTTAGCGAGGTTTATTAAGGTTTAAACTCTTAGCAATTGTTCATAGCCTAAGGGCTTGAACTAAAGAACCAATGCCAAGAGATTCAAGTATACATCCATTCCAAACGTTTCCTAGTATCTTGGGTCCCCATATAGATCCTCAGTATAGTTATGAGCATAATAATGTGCTCTTCGAGTGTTTGTCTTACCTTTTGTACACTCTCAAGGTAGTTTTAGGCCAAAAATGGCCAATCTTGATCTCTATTCTATAAACTAACACCTATTTCACATATAAAAATACTTAAAGTGTACTTATATTATGGTTTAATGTCTCATCTAACCCTTATTATCCTTTAATTTTAGTCTTTAAGTAGTCATGACTTGGGAAGTATATTAAACCAACATGCCTAATGACATAGTATCTAGGTTTTTAATTCAAAATAAAGTCATCAGAACATGTGGATACCTATGAGGGTATGAAATACATATATTATAGCCTTTGAATCATTAGTGTTAGCTTGGTTAATCCACCTAATTCTTCTTCATGTACACACAATCCTCTAATTAGGTATGTAGGCATGTCTACAGGTGGTTATTAAGTGTGGAGATCCCTATAGTTGATCATTTTATAGTATTATGAGCCTATTGATGTTTTTACTTCTTTAAACCTATGAAAAACATGTATACTTTTTTCAATTCTCTACACATAGGCTTGGACCAATTCTATTTAGGCCTGATATATACAACATATTATTTGCATGTGTTAATTAGTGGAATATTTGGGTGCTGATGAGACATGGTAAGAACATTAAGCCCATTTCCATACTCAACTACATCACTTGAAAGCAGTTGAGGTAAAAATCCTCCATCAAGTTCTTATCAGGGTTTAAGAGGGGTTTTAACTGCCTAGCATCTTAATGATGGTTCATAGAGTACAGGCCTCAAATCTAAAACTTATTGTAGACACCAAAATCATGTCTACCCCTTGGTCCTTTCTCATCCCCTTTGATTCACTTAACCACTCCTAACCCATGTCTTATTAATTTGAAATAATTATCTTATTTTAAGTTAATAATTCTCTCTCCCTTGCCACCTCACCACCCTAGGATGCCCTTCTTTGGATTCCCTTCATCCCCCCATGACCCATTTATGACCTATTCCTCATCCTCGTACCCATTTAACCCCTCTCGACCGTTTCTTACCCTGCCACTTAAACCCAACAGTTGGGAAAATGGATGAAAGGCTATTTTTAGCCTTTTTCTTGCCTTCCAGCCATCGACATCGGTCAACTATCGATTGACATTGACGGTATGGCCAGCGTCAGTTTCCTTCATAACAGTTTTCTATGTCTGTTATCCCCCCTTCACCCTGGCTCTTCATCTAACTCTAGAATTTGACAATCTGATCAATCAATCAGCCAATCTTTCCACCAAACCTCTCACTCTCTCTCTCAGGTACACACAGTAGGCTTCTACACCAGCGAGCACAATAGGTATCAGGATCCCCACCTTGCAATAGTCTTCTGCATCAACAATAGGTACATCAGCAACCTAGGCTCTAACACTTCTTCAACAGGAAAGAGGTAAGTACTCTTCTGTTATGTCATTTTCAATAGCTTAGAATGTCTCTGTAATCAGTTTTTTGTTTATTGGTTCTAAGCCATACTATCACCAGACCAGACTCGAATCCTTATTTCCCTATCTCCTTATTGCCTCTGTCTTCTATTTGGTCCCTCTTTTAGACCATTCTTTCTACCTGCAAAAACCCTATACAGAGCATTCAACCAGACTCTCAGACCCAGACCATTCAATGAGACCCATAGCCTTTGTCAGACCCTTCAACCAGACCCATAGCCTTTCTCAGACCCATCCACAGACCAGAAACTCATCCAGACCTCATCCACAGACTACTACCCCAACTGATGCTGGCCATAGAGACCACTGCCCCCACTGACATCGGCAGACCTTGACAACTGACGCCGGTAGGACCACTGACGTCAGTGACTGTGACCGGGCCGATAGCAACATTTAGGTAAGCATTTTCTTCCATTTCCTTTTCAATCTTCAATCATTTGTCTTTTATTACTCTACCTTTTATCAGACATTACTTTTATCAATCAGCGGGTTGACATCCTTCAAGCTTTTGCTTTTGGGATCAAGTTTTTGCTTGGCAACCCACCATCTCCTCATCTAACGCCTTCTTTGTCTTAGTCTATTTCTTTTGCAGGTGTCATCCTCCACAACCAAAGAGGATTTCTCACGATGTCTAGATAATGGCATGCATGACTTCGTCTAGGTACATACAAGCCTTAGACCATTTCTCTTAGTTTCTTATTCTCTCTTTGAATGTAGAAAGTGAAATCTCGTATAGAAACATTCTGGCACGCCCGGTGGGACCTTAGGGTCCTCCTTGGGTTCCTTTTCTTTCTATTCATATAGGTGCATTAGGTTTCTCCCTTTTCACCTCTTTCTTCTCTTCTAAATGACATCATAAGTAGGATTCAAAAGAACTTTTCTTTCTTTTCTTGCATTTCAAACTAGTCAAAAGTCATATTCTTCAACCCTTTCTCAACTTGTTTTCATACGAACTAACATTTCGACTTGGGTTTAAAACACATTGCATTTTCATTTCTGCTTTCTTACATTTCTTAGTCCACACCTAGTAATTAACAAATCGCATCATGAATTAATCATAGTCCACTTGATGTTACACAACCAAACCACTTGCAACAAATCAAACATCAAAACTTACCTGAGACAAGGCCCGACTGGGATTTCATCCCCCAGTGGATACCTTACCCATCCCGATAATCCCACTTGGATTTCATCACCAAGGGGAAAGCCCACTCTATTCTCTAGTAGAGGATAATCTCTAGGGAAAGTATATTTTGGCTAAGCAAGACCAGCTTATCACTGGGCTCGTGAAGTGAGGGGAGCTTGCTCCTTAGCACCAGGCCATGTACAGAACCTAACCCAGACTCTTGAGTGCCTAAACAAACCTAAAACCATCCATAGACTACCTCTTCTAGGACCCTTCTAATATCCAACCTCCCCAAACATCACTTTAAGGCATAAGCCACATGAGCTTAATAATTTATTTCTATGGATTTAATGCTTAGGCTCTGCTTGTGTTCTTCATCTTTTCTTTTCTTATCTGCTTGTTTGAGCTAGTGAGGACGTTCTTCTTCCTTTTTTCTAAAAACTCTCAAATCTTTTGGGTTTCTGGAAAACACAGTCACTGGCATCGATTTTACCACTGACGTCGGCAACATTTCTTCACCGGCATCGGTTATCTGATTGACGTCGGTCATTTGTTATCACCGACATCAATTTTTAAACTGACATCAATCACTGTCATAGTCCTTTTCTTCCAAAAATAGTAGCCTAAAACCCGACCCTTTTTCTACCAAAAACCACATTATGAGTTTTTAAAACTAAAAAAACATAGTTTCTAGAACCTGACCCTTCTTGCCTTGAATGGTTTTGACACGCGGTCAAACCAAGGCCCTTCTTGAACAAGTGAGGCATCAACCGCTTCTGCCTTCCCCATCCATAACCAGTCCTATAATGGAGTTCCACTCAAAGACCGAAATAACTCCTACTCGATCGACCCCAACTCAGACCCCCATTTTCCTTGAAGGGGACCAAGATTTTGAAAGATTCTTGGACCTCAATGTCACAGCCCTCCAAAACTATCTCGCAAAAAACCCAACGTGAGACTTTTTGGGTGAAGGGGCGATGACATCAACACCGTCTGCTATCCAGCCTTTTGCCGCAACCATTACCCTGACCATGGCCAATACACAAAGTTTGGCCTCCCCATCTATTTTTAGACCAACCTCCATCGGGGTTCCATTACCCCCTCAACCACACGCAATTCAACCAAGTTCTACATCATACCAGAACTTGATTGTCTCAACCCCTCACACTCTTACACCCATAAATGGAAGAGTGTCTACCTCCCCCTTTGTCAATGCCACCATGCAACCATCTTTGGTGGTATTTAGTCAACTTATGCCTTCTACTTCCATAACCCAACCACCTTTGGCCTCCACTTCTATCCCTGTGACTAGTTACACATATGTTGCGCCCCTACAAGCGCAACCAACTATGTCGTATGCCCCTTTTAGCACCTTTCAAGTGTCCTACAACCTAAGGGGCACCCCATCCACCAATCTGTTAACAGATCTCATCAAAATGTTGATGGACAAAATGTCCAGTCTCGAGACCTCTATTTCTGGTTCACGCAATGCTCTCTCGTATGAGCAAATTTGCAATGAACCCATCCATCCTTTTGTCCCGATCCGACCATACCCCAACCAGTGGGAGCTTCATAAATTTACTTGCTTCTAGAGTAAGGAAGACCCACAACAACATCTATGAGCATTTAGACATGCTTGTTACCTTATAGCCCATGATGATGCGTTACTTTTACGCACATACCCCATGTCACTTTCTGGCCCCGCCCTTGACTGGTATAGCTCTCTTACTAGACATTCTATCTTTTCATTCATTCAACTTGCCCAATTATTTCTCGACCATTTTTCTATCAATATCACCAAACAAGTCTCAATCACAAACCTTTACTCCATCAGGCAATTTGACGATGAATCAATAGTCAATTTTGTCACTCGTTGGAGAGGCTTGATTAACCAACTCTCCTCCTTGCCTCAACCTGAGCTCATTGAGCTCTTTTCTCGAGCATGTGCTAGGCACATCTCTTCCACCTTGTGGGTTCAAACATTCCACACTTTTGATGAAGCTTTCACCATGGCCTAAAAGCTTGAACTCCATGCCATTGAAGAGGATAAGGTCAAATTGCGTAATACCATTGCAAAAGCCAATGACCCTTCTTCTTCCAGACCTTCTTCTTCCCACTCCAAGCCCAAAGGAGTGGCCAACACTGTGGTCATTATATCACCATCCTCGATAACAACTAATCGCTCTCAACCTTCTACATCTCTAAGCATCACTAAACAATTCCAACAATGGTACATCCAGCATTCATACAATCCACTTGGAGAATCATACGCTTCCATTTTGGAAAAACTTGTCAAGCAGGGGGTCCTCAATCTCCCTCTAATCTGACCACCTCAATTCGACCCTTCAAAAGCCCTCCCTACATGGTATAGGGAGGCTGACTTTTGTCACTATCATCGCATCCACGGCCATGACATCGACAATTGCCGAACCTTCAAAAACATCATCCAAGACATGATCGACAAGGGGGATCTTGTTTTGGATAACCCAAATGCCCCACCCAACCAACACATAGATATCTTCAAACAACCATTCCCAAACCATCCTCTTAATCAAAACAATGTCTAGACCATGGCCGATAGCTCTCACGAGCATGACATACACACGGTCAACACGGTCTCACCTCTTGTCCCTGACCAACCTCCTTCACAGGTGGAAGAGTCTTCTCCTATTAATCCTCCATCGACCTCTCTTATATTGGGGAATGCCTTGACCATGCCAATGCCATTAGCCACACCTTCATCTTTCCTCCTACCAATGGAGGACCCTACCTTGCCTACTCCTCAACCACAAATAGAAGGCACCATCATCCCTGCCCTCTACCCTCTTGAGGAGCTGCACTCTCCTATTTCTTCTCCACCAAGAGAAGACCCAGTCTCTTTGCCCATTTCAATCGAGGAAGACCCAGTCACGATTTTCTCTTGCCTTTTGCCAGGGATTGCTACATCTCACTCACCTCCATCCACATCTGAACCCAAACCCATATCTAACCTTGCCTCACATAATGGTGGCCCTCAACCCAAACCAAAGAAGGCCACTAAACCACACCGGAGGACTCCTCCCCCACCTTCATCATTACCCTCAATCTTGGGCCCACATCCATCCACCCTAATAAGAGTGCTTCCCACTCCCACATCTCACAGAGGCAACTTGCCTCCATTACTCTCTCAATCCATCAGACATATAACTCCTCCAATCCATTGACCAATGCCTCCTAAACCAAAGTCATCAACCCCAACTATAACAAGACACACAAACCCATTAGCAGGTTCTTATGCCTTGCTGTTACAGCAATTGTTGCAATCTTCTCGCATCAATC
The DNA here is from genome assembly GCA_037957365.1 of Torreya grandis. Classification (NCBI taxonomy): domain Eukaryota; kingdom Viridiplantae; phylum Streptophyta; class Pinopsida; order Cupressales; family Taxaceae; genus Torreya; species Torreya grandis. The sequence goes on from JARHVA010000191.1 coordinate 3,677,222, forward strand.
TCCCCCCTCATAAACCATATCGATCTCTTAGACCAAAACCACCCTAGTTCGATGACACACAGATTTGTGCATATCATTGCACGCCTGGGCACGACACTAAGCATTATTGTGCCCTCAAGGTTGTCATTCACCAATGTCTGGGGAATGACACCTTTCTTCTCAACCATGTTAGAAATTAACCTTCAACACTACCCCACTCATCAACTCTCGGATCAAGACCATCTTGGTTCAATAACTCTAAATTTTGCCACTATCATCACACCTCAAGACATGACACTGAGCATTGTTGCGCTCTTAAAGCGGTCATTCATCAAGCCTAGAAAAGGGATACCCTTCTCATCAAGGATCCTCTTGACCACCCCTTTGACAAATCATCAACATCGATCCATGCTTCTCATACCTCATCACCTAAATCAGGATCTTCACACCAGACTATGGTCCCTTTGCCACCTTTAACCCCCTTATTCAACATCAACATAGTCAATCTGACCACCAAGCCTCAACCAAACTTGACCAATTTGTCAAACACTCTCCCTAGCCACTGGGGGAATTTAACGTTCATCCAAGCCTCGACCAACCCTTCAACCCAGTCTTGACCAAATATCAATCACTCTTTTAATCCTAAACCTCAACCCAACCTTATCCAAACATTCAACCTAACCTTGACCAAACCCTTGACCAAACCTCAACCAAATCTTGACCAAATATCAACCTGACCTCAACTAGTCTTGACCTATCAAACCTTAACCAAACATTCAACCAACCTTTTAACCATAACATTAACCAGGCATCGACCAAACCTCGATCATGACATTGACCAAGACCTCAACCAAATTTTAACCAAGACATTGACTAGACATTCACCCAGACATTGACCATGACTAGACGTTGACCATGCCATTGACCAATCATCAACCAAATATCCATCATCCTGACCCTTGACTAAACATTCAACCAGTCTCGACCAATCAGCAACCATATCAACCAACTTCACATCCAACATCAATCAACACGTGACCAATCTAGAAAGAGGAAAATGGGGCAAGTTTGCTCCTAATTGACTTGAACCTTATCATAATGCACAAGCATGGCCTAGGGACTTATCAAAACTTGAGCCCTTTTTATGCCTTGCATCTTCGACCATTCTACTGTTAGTCGAGTACTCAATCACTTGACGTTTTACTTGAGCTCATCTCTTGAGCAACCCCCTATTATTGTCATTCCTATTCCTTTCAACCCTATTTCCCAACACTGGTCAACCCTTTTTGTCAAGCATGAATGATTTGTCCTAATAAAAAGGGAACCCTTAAACTTCTAGAGGCTCATCCATGGCTAAAAACTTTAGTCAACAAAACATGTCAAAAAATGGGATACTTATCATATCAAAGGTCATAAACTCTAAATGTAGACTACTCCCTTGAAGGATAGCTACATAATTGTTATATTACTAGACTACTCCCTTGAAGGATAGCTAGGCCAAAGTCATATCAAAAGCATACAATGCAAAAGTATAGACCACTCCCTCGAAGGATGGCTATGACTAAATCTTGCTACAGACAGCCCTCTTTTTCTGAAGCTTCCTGCATTGATCAGCTTCACATATATGACCACTGAGCAAAGTAACATCCCAATGCAGACTTCCTGCATCGATCAGTCTGCACCAAAAAAAAAAGACTGACAAGCTATTAAAGTCATGGACATGCCTATAGTCATTTTTGGGTCACCTATAAAAGGGGCAAGGTTCTTCCTACAACAGAAAAGGTTACCCCATCCTCTCATATCATATATCCAACCTATCACCCCATCATACTCAAGGGACTTTGATCTCACTAAACATCAAGTGATTTGATTACTTCTCTAGCACAACCACTGGTCAACGATGTAATGCATAAATGGGGATTTTGTTCTAACAACCCCTATCCATGCTATCATTCTGGTCCTTATCAATGAAAGAGCGATTCGCCTTTCACTTATCTTTCACACTTTGGTCACATTCAACCAAACCTTTTTTTTCTACCCAACCAATTCAAACCAAACCAACCTAAGCATTTTTAGACCAATAACATGACATCATACATCATCATAGTCCATTTCACATAGTTTCTATGGAAACCAATACACATGGAAACTATCGACCAGCCTCAATTTATATTAAGCATAAACCAATACTTGCTGAAGCATAAATGGACCCAATTCATTTTTAGCATACATCCATCACGCCTATGGAAAATTGCTAGGGATGAAAGACCCCTCGACCAATGTTACAGAATACACCATCACACAATATGGAAATGGCTGTAACATCTTCTTTCTCCTCATCATTTTGACACATGACCACACTCATCATCAACCATTTTGTCTCTTAGCCTGAACTACATTGGTCTGAGGCCCCTTCCAATCTAGGCTATGTAGGCAACACTCAGATGACACAACATCTTTTGGGGTTAGCTCGACCACCCTCATTTGTTTGTCTCTCTAATAGACAAACCTTCTTTCTTCCTTTTGACCATGACTTGCCCTCAACCAAGACCAATCCATTACCTTTGACCCTTCCTCCCTTTTAGGGAGAACTACATTGGCCTGAGGCCCTACAACAGGGGCTATGTAGGTAGCACTCAGTGTTCTGAGGTTAGCTCAGCCACATTCTTTCGTCCACCCACTCATTTGACCAATCATCTATCTCGACCCATCTCAACCAACCACTTTGGAGATCATGCCTATCTCCTCCGACCTTGACCACTTCTAAGACAATTTTGCCTTGGTTGTTTTTGCATGTATGCTACCCATGTATGGTTAGCAAAATTGTGTGCAACCCATATTTTTGACCCTCACAAGTATAGGATCGCAAGCCGGTTGATCCCTACTACTTGTGACTTTTTCGTGTTTCTAGGAGCACTTCCTGTGCCCAAGATACCTAGAACATGATGAACCATTAGAGCTATAGCTTCGATTGAATAACCCGATCAACTATGACCACATGCTAGGGCCTGGTTACTTTAATTTTGGCACTCCTCGACCCTCGACCTATGACAATTTAACATGACCATCTCGTGAAGTGGTATGCGTGTAATTACAACTATTACAACATTCACCCTCACCATTTTTTCATCCACTCTTTGTCAAATCAGCACTCGATTCTTGGTTCCCTTCCTCGACTCTTGCTTTGAGGGGAATACCTCATCTCATCGAGTGCAATCAACCTCTTATTTTTGTCTTATAGTTCATTCGAACAACTAACAGGACAAAATCGACCTTATCCCACACCTGGGGCAACCAACTCCTATTTTTGTCTTACAGTTCATCCAGAATAACCAACAAGACAAAAAGGGGCAAATGTAGACACCAAAATCATGTCTACCCCTTGGTCCTTTCTCATCCCCTTTGGTCCACTTAACCACTCCTAACCCATGTCTTATTAATTTGAAATAATTATCTTATTTTAAGTTAATAATTCTCTCTCCCTTGCCACCTCACCACCCTAGGATGCCCTTCTTTAGATTCCCTTCATCCCCCCATGACCCATTTATGACCTATTCCTCATCCTCGCACCCATTTAACCCCTCTTGACCATTTCTTACCCTGCCACTTAAACTCGACAGTTGGGAAAATGGACAAAAGGCTATTTTTAGCCTTTTTCCTACCTTCTAACCATCGATGTCAATCAAATGTTGACCGACATTGGTAGTATTGCCAGCATCGGTTTCCTTCATAACAATTTTTTGTGTCTGTTATCCCCCCTTCACCCTGGCTCTTCATCTGACTCTAGAATTTGACAATCTGATCAATCAATCGGCTAATCTTTCTACCAGACCTCTCACTCTCTCTCTTAGGTACACACAGCAGGCTTCTACACTAGTGAGCACAACAGGTATCAGGAGCCCCACCTTGCAACAGTCTTCTACATCAACAACAGGTACATCAGTAACCTAGGCTCTGACACTTCTTCTTCAGTAGGCAAGAGGTAAGTACTCTTCTGTTATGTCATTTTCAATAGCTTAGAATGTCTCTGTAATCAGTTTTTTGTTTATTGCTTCTAAGCCATACTATCACCATACCAGACCTGAATCCTTATTTCCCTATCTCCTTATTACCTCTATCTTTTGTTTGGTCCCTCTTTCATACCATTCTTTTTGCCTGCAAAAACCCTGTACAGAGCATTCAACCAGACTCTCAGACCCAAACCATTCAACCAGACCCATAGCCTTTCTCAGACCCGTCCATAGACCAGAAACTCATCCAGACCTCATCCACAGACTACTGCCCCGACTGATGCCGGTTGCAGAGACCACTACCCCCACCAACGTCGGTAAAATAACCGACGTCGACAGACCTTGACAACTGATGCCAGTAGGACCATCGATGTCAGTGACTATGACCATGCCAACAGCAACATTCAGGTAAGCATTTGCTTCCATTTCCTTTTTAGTCTTCAATCATTTTAGTCTTTTATTACTCTGCCTTTTATCAAACATTACTTTTATCAATCAGCAGGTTGACATCCTTCAAGCTTTTGCTTCTAGGATCAAGTTTTTGCTTGGCAACCCACCATCTCCTCATCTAATGCCTTCTTTGTCTTAGTCTCTTTCTTTTGCAGGTGTCATCCTCCACAACCAAAGAGGAGCTCTCACGACATCTAGATAACGGTGCGCATGACTTCATCCAGGTACATACAAGCCTCAGACCATTTCTCTTAGTTTCTTATTCTCTCTTTGAATGTAGAAAGTGAAATCTCATATAGAAACACTTATTACCATAGATGTTGAGCCCATATACCCCCTAAAAACTCCCAAATAACTCTTGGTCCCATACACTTTATACAGTGAGTTGTGAGTGAAAGTTGGCAATCCTCAATTCTTTATTAAGCATTCTATGTGGGTTACAATGTTAAGGATTATTCATAGAGTTCAAATCATAAATTCAACTCTTTTATTCATGGATAATAAGTTAATATGTGTCCCAAAATCCCCTTAAGAGTGCTATAATTTCCCCTAAGAGTGTTAGGATTGATTCATCTTTCCATGAGAGGTGTGAGCATTGGAGTTATCAGTTTGAGATGACTGATTGGGGTCATGGAGCTTGAGAGGTGTAATAGGACCAAAATAACCACTCCCCTGCCTTTTTATATCTATAAAAACTTATTTAGGACATGTATCATCACTATACACTTCTTCATGACCTTAAGCCTACCATGGGGTTTTGAGTCTATCACTAAGATGAAGATGGGGTCCTGAGGGTTCAAGGAGGGATTTAGGCCTTATAGGCTTAGACGAAGTTTTAGGACCTTAAATCACCTATAAGTGTATTGGTGGATTCAACATTATTCTAGAACCATTATCTATTTGATATCCACTTTTTTCACTTGTCTTCATCAGCCTAGACCACCATCTCTATCACTCTCTTTTATATGCCTATCCAAACCATCACTACTTAGTCTAAGTGTTTGATAAGTTAGTTTTATACACCTGAATAGTTTCTTCTCTCCTTTTATAGTTTTTATGGAGTTAGAATCTCATGTGACATGTTCTCATGGTCTAGTAACACCTTTTGAGTTGGAATTCCTTTAACCCTATTTTCTAAACTCATTTATGTAGTCGTGCACATAGGCTTATGTGTCATGGGTGTTATCCTAGACTAGGTAGCTCCCAAGCTTGATCATACCCTTAGTAATTTTGAGGAAGATGAATGTCATAAAAAAAATGGGTTGATCTGAGCATATGTTTCCATTTTTATTCACATAAGTTAGACATCCTAACTGGCTAGGCACACTTTGGATGAACCTAGGCAACTATTCATGCCTGAGTCAGCTTTCTTGGTTATCCCTTCAAGTTTAATTGAATCTCAACCATAGCCTTAGAGTTATTTTAATATATTTGAGTTCTCTCTTCCATGTGTATATAATATAAAATGTTAAATATTGGAGTTAGACTACCTATAGTCTTGTCGGTTGTTATCTAAGTGTGTGACTGTCAATAGAGCCCTCATATAGGCCTATAAGTAAGAGGGAGTCTTCCATACTATTTTTGAGAACCTTAACTGACTTATCTTGAATCTAAACCATACTCTTGATGTGGTCATATTTGTAATATATGAATCTTCCTTATATTTTATAGACTCATTTTTATGATGGTTTTGGAAAACCCTTTATAGGTTGGGCCTAAGTGATATTTTAAGCATGGTTATAGACTCTCAATAGAATCCATACTTTAATGGAATCCTTTTATCATAGTTCTATTGACCCTTGATGGTGGTATATATAATTTAACCTTGTTTCCATACTTTAAGCTTGGGCAAAAGGGTTTAAAACTATAGATGGTATTCATAGGGTCCTATGGAGTTTTGAGTTTGGAAATTAGAGGCTACTATGGGGCGAAATGACTTGTTAAGACCATTACATAATAGACGTTCTTTGAGAGGTTCCATATGGACCGTTAACTCTTATTCAAGATCATCTATGAATTCCCTAGACACCTCTATTCATACACTCAACAAGGTAAGACATTTGGAATTAGTTAATCAGACACATGAAGGGATAAATTTAAACCTAGGATTATACAAATACCTTAAACTCTACTAATGAACCTTACATAGAACTAAACATGTATGTGAAAGCATTAAAAGTCTAGTTCATATTTTCTTGGCCTTGAGAGCCATAATAAGTCTTATTATTTTTTGAAAGTGGGGCTCTTCCACATTAATATAACACCTCTACATGCTCCATAGTATTTTAATGATCTTCAATCACCATCACCATGAAACACTATTAATATTTTCACTAAATTTTAACTACATAGGTAGTCCCATTTGAAGGTAAGATTTTGAAGGAGGTGAAGGTTAATTTTATCATTCCACTATGTTAAGGAGGAAAAAATGCTTGAATTATTCAAAGAAACCATCATTCAACCTCAAACCACTACTCATTTTAAGATATATGCATTGGAGGTTATCATCATTAGGATAACATTGCTTGTAGCCTATAACTTATTATAACCTAGAGGTATATTATTCCCATGCACTCACACGTGTGGAGTTGGAGTCTAAGGTGAAGTGGTAGGACCTTTATGGCTTGTATAAGACATACACAATCATCATTTCTTTTAAATAAGATATAAATGTACTAAAACCATTCCAATATTGACCTTATGTGGATGTATAAGACTAGTTTGATTGCCTTAGGTTCTTAACCACTATTCATAAAGCATGGGTCATCATTCTAAAAACCAATGCATCACAATATTTCAGGTCATAATGCCATTATACCCACTTCCTCTATAATATTTTAGGTCACCATCTTATCTCTCATGTCTAAAATAACCCCCCAAAAATTTGATATCACCTTTAGAGTACACAATAGAACATTATTTAGGGCCAGCTTCATAACTTTCATGCATCACATTGCATCTAATAAACAATCAAATACACAACTACTAATAACCAACAACCATAATCATAATTTTCCCAAATGGTTAATGATATAAACAACTAGAATGGAATTAACCACATCCAAAGATGTTTGGCTAGACAATTATTATATAATCAAATAAGATATAATAAAATTGCAAGACTTAAGCACAGAGGTCCAAATGATCTAACATAAGGATCAATCTCACTAAATTAATTAGGTAAGTCTTATCACATCATGAGATCAACAAGTAGAGATCTCTAATCCACTATTAAAGCTAATGTGGTGTAATCTTAAGATTCCATAACCTTTTGGGGGAATCACCCAAGTAAGGACTAGTCCTTGTGTTACCAAATTTCTTGGGGGTAATTACACCACCATTTCATTGATGAAGGGCACATCCAAGAGATAAATCCATAATGGATAATTATTCTTATTAAATTAGATGAGTTATAATATACTTAACTCAAAGTGGATGAAATGACACACGTGAACATCCTATTGAATAAGCATACATATGGCATTATAAGACCAATTAATTCTCAAGCTATAGGAATACCATCCTATAAGTTAGCCAAAGAGTCTTTCACCTAAATACTATTTACTTATCCCATAGTTATAATGTGAAGTTATTGGATAAAGCATATGGATTCATGCTTTTCAATTTACATATGTCCATGAAAAAATACATTACTTAAGTAATTTTAACTAATAACATGAGTGACCAATAAGGAAAATTATGATTTAATAACCCATTACTAAGGTGGACTATTAAATCACTAATCATAGTGCAACATTATGATTTCACACAACATGTCAAGCCTCATCCCAATTCTAGGCTTATTTGCCATTCCAAGGGTTATTCACATTAAAATAATCACAACATAATGTATATCATGAAGTTTATTTTCAAGGTATTACTGACTATTTTTACCACAAGTTAAAATACATTAACCCCCTTATATTTAAAATCTTTAATAGGGGATGACTAAAATGTCATAGGGTATGATGTAATTCATCTGATGTCATTTCATATGCCATTCTAGTTTTAGTCACTATCTAGTTTAGTAGTTATGACATTTTATATCTTAGAGGTTATTTTATAAGTCATATATGAAATTAGATGTGCATGGTATTCATTTGGTCCTTCATTGTGTTCATCTAGACATTTGGGTCTAGTGGCAAAAATTGAGAGTAGGCAGTTTGCTAACATCATTATTACCACATGTGGATGAGTTAGGGAGAATTGGTCATATGGTTGTGATCACATTATTCCCAAGTTACTACATGCCAAGTTTTAGGCCATGCATCTAATCATATTAGAAGATATGACGGTTTAAAGTTGGCTCTCAAATATTTCTTGCTAAGTTTCCATACTTAGCTAATTTGCAAAGGAGCTCAAACAAAGATAAGTGGGTAGTTTGATGATGTTATATCTCACATGAGTGGTAGTTTCTATAAAAAATAATCATATGGGTTTGTTCAATTTGGTCCCAAGAACATATGTGCTAAGTTTTGTGTCATGCAACAAAGTGAGACAAAATTTATACATAAGAAAAGCTGGCTTCTCAAACAAAATCCACTAAATTTCCATACTTAGCCATTTTAAACTAGACCATCATCAAAATGTCATGCATAATTGCACATGTGAGCTCACTTGAACATTTTTTAAATTCAATTATAAATTAACCAAATCTATTAGATCAAGTTGGCATAATGATTTTGCTCTTAGGAACATCTCAAATAAATTTGGCCCCTCCATGATTTCTATGCTTCAAGATATAAATCCTTAAAGTTGGTGAAAGAATGTGATATGTTCATGTAGATGTCAATTTTAATCCATTTTATAAATCCATATGAGCCTAAATTTGATAGTTTTTGAGATGTCAAATACATCCATGAGGATGTTAAATGACAGTCGCACAGCCATCAAGTTTAAGATAGAGGAAAGGAAATCCATCAAATCTTAAATTTGATAGTCTATAGGACGTCATTGATAGTCATGTAAATGTCAAATGATGGGAGCAAAGATTTCAATATTAGGACTGTTAGTTAGTTATTAGGGTTTTAACAGTGGGTCCTAATTTATCTAATGGTCTATATTACATTATACATATTGATCCAATGGTGAAAGATGGGTCAAATAGTCAAGGAGATTGAGGGGTTGACACATGGCATAATCATGTGAGGTTGTAGACTAATAATGAATCCTAAGAAATAATAAGCATTTGACATGTGGTGTAAGCCTACAAAAAGGTTATAAGTCAAGGGGTAAGATTGATGGCTAGAACTTGATCATATAGATCAAGATCGATGGTATAGAAAAGGTCAATATGTCAAGAAGCTGAGTCAGATCTCAATAGCCAATAAGAGCAAAGGTAGTCTTAGAGCAATGTGATTAGTCATAGTTAATTTTCAATAGACAAATATCAAATCAAAGGACTATTTATGATCGAAGTAAGAAAATATTACATACATGGCTAAGGATGGAATGAGCAATGTGGCAAGGTAATGCCACATGGATAAATACATATAATTGAGGATTCTAAATTATAATGAGCTCTTTAGACTCATGCACTACCATAATATCTTAATCAAGGTCAAAGATGAATAGTGACTACCAAATGTGAAAAATGAGGTCTAAATAACCAATAAATAATTATATATGGTAAATATATGTGTCTATAATATAGCTAGTAGTTAAGGTACATGTTATGACTATTATAGAATGTTTTAAACTCCCTTGAATAGTGCATATGGGTCAACTCTCTTGGTTCAGTTTCAAAAGCTCGAGAGATGGTCCATGATGTAAGTGGTTTTACAAAGGCTAGTCAAAGAATCTCTACACCATTTATAAATGTTTGTCATGTCTTATAGGGACATTTGTCTTAATAATTACTTATTGTCCATTTCACAATCAATGCACCTACAACATAACTAATTCTCATGCTTAGACATGTGTTCTAGTGACTCTTGAACTTCTTTATTTTCTTCTCTCTCTAAAGTTATATAAGTAGCTACCATGTCATATTTTACCTTTTAACATTAATTCAATTCTATTTATGAGTTCTCAAACAATTGTCTAAGTGTGTAAGTGATTTATAGTGATAAGAAGCGATAATCTTTTATCCTTCTTTCCTTTATCCTTCCATATCTGAGCAAGAGTTCTTAGTCTAATAGGTCATATAGAGTGTAGTTAAGTGTGTCAAACTCTTTCAAGTGTATAATTATCCTTTTAATGTGAAATTTTCCTTCTATTCCATTTTCCTTGTGTTATTTTACTCATCTCACCTCTATATTGAAATCTTCATGTTAAGAAACTTTTAGAGCATTGAGACTGATTTGTATGCTTTGGTTTATTGTTCTTAGAATATGATAGTCACATAGAAATGATCTTGGTGCGTAACCTCCCCTAGAGTAGGCTCCATTTATGTAATTCTAACTCTTTTCCCCATAAGCAAGAAATAGTTTAAGTGATAAGTATTACACGATACACTCTGGGACCTAGCCCTTTATATATAGATGCTCATTTCTTAAATAGGTATACCCACATACCTAAAAATGTTCTCATGTTTCCAAAATATGGAAGAGGCTTAAACACCCTCTTCTAAGATGCAAGATTTTGTGATAAAAATCTCTAGCATGCCTAGTGGAACTTGTCTCCAAGACAACTAGTTAAGATTAATGTTGCTTTTGACAACATCAGCTATAGGCAATGTACTACTCAGTATTTAGAAACTCCATCAAGGTAAATATAGTTTGAGGCCACTATCTTGTTATAAATTTACTCTCATAATTCATGGTTCTCACTAAGTCATCCTTTAGAAGATTTCTCAATCCCATTGACCCACTCTTTTAGCCTAAACTTTCACTTGAAGTTAAATACCCTCCCCTAATTTGCACTTGGGAGAACTAGTATATTTTTTTAGAGAAGAGATTGAATAAATTGAGATTGAAGATACTAAAGATTTTTAAGAGTTAATTAAGAAATGGATAGACCTCATGATTTACCTACTTTCAATACATAAAATCCAATTTTCCTTCAAGCATATGGTGTATGAGAGAGGCATGGTCACTTTCATCATGGTCACTCTCAAGCATATGATGTTATTTGGTGCAAGGTGAAAATTGGTAACAAGGTCAATTTATTGATGCTAAAAAAGGTAGAGGGTAGGATATTATTACTTAACACAAGTTTACTCCTCTCTTATCTATTGAGGATGAATTTATGATGCATTCAATAGAAGTAGATAGGTCAAGGAAACCTTCATTCTTAATCAAGGAACCTTGGTCATAGACAACACTAGAGACAATAAAACTATATGGGAAGAGATAGTAGTGTACCTATAATCTCATCCAATCATCCTCCAAAGTAGCAAAGCATGGCTGCAAGTGGGATAATTCCAAGGGCTTCTACACTTCCATTAAATGAGAATGATGAAAGGATTGTTCAAGGCACTCTAACTCCTCAGGATCCAAGTATTTCCTTTCCACCAATAATATAGGAAAATGTAGTTATTATTTCTTTAAATATTTTATATTCAATGAAAATTACTAAAACATCCATTTCTCTTTGGGATGTTTTACATATGCCTGGTCAGAAAGAGCTCCTACAAAGTAGTTAACTGCTATCTATACTAGTGTCCCTCTTTAAATAAAATTCAAAGTCATGTTATCCATGTAAGTGTCCCTAATACCATTGTTGAACCATCCACCAGAGCTGATAAACCTCCTCCATTCTATCTCACTCTCATAGTGGGTGACACGTTGGTCCATAACTACATAGTTGATAGTGGAGCTTCATCTTCTATCATGCCCAAAGTTATGGCTTATAAGCTAGGAATAAAATATGATACCCATAGAAAAAATTTCCTTAAATTAGATGGTACACCTTCCAAGATAGTTGGGTTGATTAATAACTTGAAAATTTTCTTGCATGATTGTCCTAGTTTCCCCATCTTGCAAGACATAATTGTTGTTGATCTCCCAACTCACTTTACAATCTACCTATCAATGGACTTCACAGCCAAGATAGGTGGCTACCTCTTATCTCATTGGTTATTATTATATTTTAGAACAAGGTATGGGGAAAGGTGATAATTAGGACACAACATCTTGAAAGGTTTCACATTGAACCTTACATTGAGATAAGTTCTAATTTGAATTGTGTTGTTCATGAAGAGAAGGATTATATTGTAGATGATGGCACATCTTGTAAGTTTGATTAGATTTATTTATTAATGAATATAGTACTAACACTTATGATTATGATCTTTATGATCTTATGGAGGAAATTAATCTAGGATTATATTGCATACATGAACAAGAGATACCAATACTCTACTTTCTAAAGAAGAAGGTAAATAGGATGAAATGTGGAAAATGTTATTTGATGGTTCAAGAAGTAAAATTGGTCTAGGAACTAGTGTCATGTTGGTCTCCCCATCTAAAAAACAATACTATGCTTCATATATATTTCATTTTAGTTGTACTTGTAATTTGGCTAAGTATGAAGGTTTTATTCATGGCCTTTAATGGGAAATGAAAAAAGGATTCAAGAACTTACAGGTATATGGAGATAGTGAATTAGATGTTCATCAGGTTAAAAATGTGGTTTCTAGAAAGAACCCTTTACTTAAGTCATATAAACATAGGTTATGGGATTTGATTGAATATTTTAATGTATTTAACAAACATTCAGTCCCAAGGGAGCAGAATAATCATGCTAATAGACTAGCTACCATAGGAGTTCAATTTGATACTCTAACTATCATACAAGAGAAGGGGAAATAATATCACATTAAGATAATTAAAAAACCTTATATACCTCATAATTAAGTGTCTTGGTAATTTTTTGATAGTGAAAAAAACATTACATGATTCCTACAAAATGAGGCTAAGTTTTCTTTAAGAAATCAAAAGAGACTCCAAAAATAGTTTAGTGATCAAATTGTGCAACTAAGGACAAATAGGATACCTAAGGGTTTGGTGATATTAAAAAGTATCTTCAATTAGAATGATAAAAATAATAAATAAAAATTAAGTATGTCTACAAAATAAAATAATTATGAAAGAGTCTTGATCTTCAAAGATAAACTCCTCAAACTAGGCAAGGTATGTTCTACATTAGAAAAGTAAGCATTCCTTGATTTGTGTAGAGAGATTCATGATATCTTTTATTGGGAGTATAAGGACCTAAAAGGATTTGATCCTATCCCAGCACATCATACTATTGAGTTGGAACTTAGAGTTAAATCATTCAGACATAAACAAAGATCTATCAATCCTAAGGTGAAACAACTCATGATGTTAGATCTCACTAGACTCCTTAAATCTAAAATAATCTTTCCTATCAAGCATTCAACATGGGCATATAACCTTGTACCTATTATAAATAAGAGTGGGGAGATAAGACTTTGTGTGGAATTTAAGGATCTTAATAGGGTGTTACTTAAAGATCACTATCATTTACCCTCAATAGAGTAGATTCTGCAAATTATTTTAGGTTCTTATCATTTCTCTCTTTTATATGGATACTCAGGTTATAATAAGATATAATTCAATGAATATTATTATTTTAAGATAACATTTACCACTAAATGGGGGAATTTTTCTTATAAGAATATGCCATTTAGTTTGTCAAATGCTATTACTACCTTTCAAAGAGCCACAAACATGACATTCAAAGGTTTGATTAATGAGATGTTGTTGGTTTATCTAGATGATATAATAGTATTTTAAAAGGATGATATTTAACATATGAAGCACTCAAGACAAGTTTTTGAAATATGTAGGCAGTATGGAGTATCTCTTAATCCAAATAAATGTATCTTTTTTATCCATTAAGGTAAGCTCTTGGGACACATTATTTCAAAAGATGGTTTTGCTATTGATCCTAAAAGGATAGATGATATTATTGGCATATCATTGCCATTGCATAAGAAAGGTCTCAAAGTTTATTTGGAAAGATAAATTTTGCAAGGGGGTTCATCCCTGGGTTTGCATCTTTGTTGAAACCTATAATAGCCATACTCAGAAAGAATCATGTCTTTTCTTAGACTAGGGAAGATAAGAACTATTTTGAATCCATTAAGCAAGAAATTGTATAAGATCCTACTCTTTTGAATCCTAAAATTTCTAAATATTTCATGTTTTATTCATTTTCTAACCTTGATACTATCTTATCATGTTAATGTAAAAGAATTATGAAGGTGTGGAGTAGCCTATTACATTCTTTAGTCAAGGTTTAGAATATTATGAAGTCAAGTAAAACTTTATGGAGAAACAACTCCTTTCTATTGTGAGAGGGATAAATAAATTTAGGCATATGGTTTCCAATAATAAAATTCATGTTATGGTTTCTCATCCTAGTAACAAGGAGTTTCTATTGAGTAGAGACCTTAGTGAGAAGAGAGCAGGTGGATTACTAAGGCAATGTAATATGATATTGATATCAAAGTAACAAAGTTGATAAGAGTTAAGGGCCTTTATGAACACCTATATTTAGATTTTATGAGTCAAAATAGGAATTTCTATTCAATCATGATTATTCACAACTAGATGATTCCTTGCCTATACAAAGTTGGACACAAGATGTGATCAAATTTATTTAGAATGGTGAGTATCCTAATGGAATGAGTAGATCGCAAAGGAGGTATTGTAGATTGAAATTTATTTCATTTTTTCTTATGGATGGTGTGATTTTTAAAAGAGGCATTAATGGTGTACTATTAAAATGTGTTGATAATTATTAATTTGGGGTGTTTCTTGAGAAGTTTCCCCAAGAACTACAACTACCAAGATCATGAGGGTAGGTTATTATTAGCCTATCCTTTTCAAATACCACCATGCTTAGGTGAGAATATGTGTACAATGTGATTTATTTATAGGAAAAAAGAAGCTTGTAGCTCTTCCTCTAAATTCCATCCAAGTTGAATAACCTTTCATGTAATGGGGTCTTGATTTCATTAGTATAATAAATCCCCCATCAAGTGATGTTCATAAATGGATACTCATAGTAATTTATTATTTTACAAGATGGGTTGAGGTAGTGGCATTAAAGGAAGCTAATGAGAACACTATCTTGGAGTTCTATGAGAGAATCATAACAAGGTTTGGCTCTCCTTATACTATTATTTTAGATAATGATCTTGCTTTTATGGGTGTTGGAAAAATAGTAATAGACTATTTTTTATCACTTCATCTAATGATTACCCTCAAGGTAATGGGTTAGCTAAGTCTACTAATAAGAACCTGATTAAAATCATCAAGAGAACCTTAGATCATAGCTAGAAGGCTTGGCACACCAAATTAAAGACAACCTTATGGGCTGATAGGATAACTCCTAAGAGGTAAATAGGGAATTCTCCTTTTGTGCTTGTCTATGGAAGAGAGGCTAGATTATCCATTTCTCAAGAACTACCCACATTAGAATTGGCACATTAGTTAGAGCTACTAGAAAACACTCCTATGGAGTAAGATTGATAGAATTAATGGAGTTTTAGGAAACTAGAGAGAAGGTTCATCAAGATTTGGAACATCACCAACTATTGATGAAAAGGTATTTTGATAATAAGGAAACTCCAATATCATTTTAATAAGGTGACATATTGTTGAAATGGGATGAAGATAGAGCAAAACTAGGGAGACATAAAATTTGACACTCTTTGGAGTGGACCAAATATCATCATCAAGTGCAAGCAAAGAAATTATTTATAGCTATAAAGGATGAATGGAGAAGAGCTTCCTATCCCTTTAAATGAGATACATTTGAAACCCTACTATTGAGTGGTAAAATTTAGTTTTGTAAATAGTAGATTAGGTATGTTTTTTGTTTCAATTGTGTGTTGTGTTCCCTAAATATTCTAATTACACATAAGTTTGTTTTTATTTTGTTTTTTTTTCCTTGTTGTTTTTTGTTGTGTGTGTTTTCAAAGGCATTTGTGTGTCAAATCTATTGTATATTTGATTCCATAGCCCAATGGATAGGATTAGGCAACTAGTCATGGCATAGTAAGTATGCCACCCTTAGGAAATAACTAAAGATGTTGACCATTTTACCATAATTTAAAATGGATCAACCCCTGTATAGTCAAAATATTTAATAAGGGACTGACTATAATGTCATGGGGTGTGTTTTAATTCATCTAATTCCATTTCACATGTCATTCTAGTTTTGGTCACTATTTATTTTATTCATTATACCATTTTATATCTTAGGGATCATTTTATAAGTCATATATGAAAGTATAAGTACATGGTATTCATCTGGTCCTTCATTGTGTTCACCTAAAATGTTGGGTCTAGTGGTATAAATTCTGAGTAGATAGTTTGTTGACATCATCATTACCACATGTGGATGAGTAAGGGAGAATTGGTCATATGGTTGTGATCACATTAGTCCTAAATTACTATGTGCCAAATTTTATGCCATGTGTCTAAGCACATTAGAAGATATGAGGGTTCATAGTTGGCCTGTTAGACATTTCTCGATAAGTTTACATACTTAGACAATATACAGAGGAGATAAAACATAGCTAAGTGGGTAATTTGATGATGTTATATATCACATGTGTGGTATTTTCTAGAGAAAATGATCATATGGGTTTATTTAATTTGGTCTCAAGAACATATGTGCTAAGTTTTGGGTCATGCAATAAAGAAATACAAAAGTTAGGCATAAGCAAAGTTGGCTCCTTAGATAGAATTTGCTAAATTTTCATACTTAGAAATTTTGAACCAGACCATCATCAAAGTGTCATGTAGAATTTAATAAGTGAGCTCACTTGAACATTTTTTAAATGCACTTATAAAGTTCTCAAAGCTAGTAGATCAAGTGGGCACAATGTTTTGGTCTTAAGAACATCTTCATCAAATTTGGCCCCTCCATGATTTATATGATTTAAGATATAAATTCTCAAAGTTGGTCAAATAATGTGATATGTTCACATAGACATCAAATTTAAGCCATTGCATAAATCCATACAAGCTTAAATTTGATGGTTTTTTAGATGTCAAATATGTCTATGAGTACGTTAAATGATGGTCATACAAATATCAATTTTTAGAGAGAAAAATAAATACATTAAATATTAAATTTAATGGTCTATGGGACATTAATAAAAGTCACATGAAAGTCAAATGATAAGAGAGAGGATGGAAATATGAGGATCATCAATTAACTATTAAGGTTCAAATAGTGGGTCTTAGTTGATCAAATGGTCTATGTTGTATCATAAATATTGATCCAATGGTGTGAGATGGATCAAATAATCAAGGAGCTCAAGGGGTTAACACATGGTGTAAGTGCATGAGGCTATAGACTGATAGAAAATCCTAAGAACTAATGTGCATTTGACATGTGCATAAGTTTGGACAAAGTTGACAAGTGAAGGGGTGATATCGATGGTCGGTACTTGATCATATAGATCAAGATCGATAATGTGAGCAAAGGTAAATATGTCAACAAGTTGAGTTAGATCTCAATAGACAATAAGAGAAAATGTAGTCTTAGAGCAATGTGATTGGTTTGAGTCAATTTTTTATGAATAAATGTTGGACCAAAATACCATTTATGATCAAAGTAAGCAAATATTAGAGACATGTTTAAGGATGAAATGAGCAATGTGGTAAGGGAATGCCACATGGAAAAATACATAGGATCAAGGATTTTGAAGTAAAGTGAGCTCTTTAGACTCATGCATTGCCATGAGAGCATAGTCAAGGTCTGAGATGAACAATGACTACCAAATTTGGAGAATGAGCTCTAAGAAAGCAATGAATGACTATAGATGGTGAATACAGGTGTTTAAAATATAGCTATTATTTAGGGTAACATGTTATGATTGTTATAGCATGTTTCAAACTCCCTTAAATAGTGAATATGTGTCGAATATCCTGGTTCAGTTTAAATTCTTGAGAGATGGTCCATGATGAAAGCAATTTCACAAAGGCTAGCCAAAGAATCTCTACACCACTTTGGAAAAGTTTGTCATGGCTTATAAGGACATATATATTAATAATCATCCATGATCTGTTTCACACTTAGTTTACTTGTAACATAACAAGTTCTCCTACCTAGACATGTGTTCCAATGATTCATGAAATTCTTTATTTTTATCTCTCTAAAGTTATAAAGTAGCTACCATTTTGGCCTTTGTAAAGATATACCACACCATGTATGATGAAGCCTTTCTAGATTTATGTCATATTTTGACTTTGAATATTAATTCAAGTTTTTTTTTGAGTTCTCAAACAATTATCTAAGTGTGTGAGTGATTTATAGTGATAATATTATATCCTTCTTTCCTTTATCCTTCCATATTTGAGAAAGAGTTCTTAGTCTAACAGGTAATATAGAGTGTAGTTAAGTGTGTCAAACTCTTTCAAGTGTATAATTGTCCTTAAAATGTGCAATTTGCCTTCTAGTCCATTTGCCTTGTGTTGTTTCACACATCTCACCTCTATATTGAAATACTCATGTTAGAACCTTTTAGAGCTTTGAGACTGATGTGTATGTTTTGATTTATTATGCTTAGAATATGATGGTCATGTGGAGATATTCTTGGTGCATCACCTCCCATATAATAGGTTTCATTTATGTAATTCTAACTCTTTTCTTATAAACAGGTAGTAGTTTAAGTGATAAGCATTGTATGATACATTCAAAGAGCTATCCGTTTAGAGGACCATTTACATAATAGGTACACCCACATACCTAGAAATATTCCCATATTTCCTAAATTTTGAAAAGGCTTGAACACCATCTTCTAGGGTGTAAGATTTGGTGACAACATGTACACTTATAAAATTTAAGCATGTATATCCACTATAACTAATGAATATCTATTCTCGTGAAAGCATTACTAACAATATGAATGGACTTCCATTAATCAAGGGACAAATTATGAACAACCAAACCATAAATTATCTAAAACATTCCATAAATATAAATTGCTACAACACCCTTATTGGTATGATCCAAATATATAATATAGGGCCATATAAGAACATTAATCAAGATTTATTTCATTGCCTAAAAAATATAAATAAGCTCACTTAAATTGATACCAACACCATCAAGGTAGCCAATACTATAATGAAAACACATTTTTCTTTATCATTAAGAAACTATTTGCATAATCAAATTGCAAACATTTGGCATTGCCAAGATTAAAACATTCTACCAGTCATAATTTCAATTACAATGCTTCAAATCAAAATTACCATGTGATCAAAATGAACTGAAAATAAAGATGAAACATAACAAATAAATTAATAATTTACTATCATTGACATCCCCTTACACAAGGATATCATTGGTCAATTTATAACCTATAGTATACTTCTCAATTCAAGTTGGAACAAATTACTACAACCTATATTTAGGATTTTCAAGCATAAACCAAAATTATTGATTCAAGTATAAAGTAACCTATAACAAAGCCAATAACACCAATAATTAACCATGTACAATCACAATTGATATTACATACCAATCATATATAAAACATACATCCACACAATCCATAAATTTGTGTCTCCAAATATTCAGTTCCAATAGACAATGATAAAATGAACCATATTTATAATCTTATTCTATTTGCATACAATATCCAATAAATTCTATAATGTCTAAAAAATAGATGGACTAATAACTAATGCCAATCAATTTCAACATAATAATATTATTACTGGAGGCAATGGGAACATAATATAATAACTATAACATCCAACTATAAGGTTAAATATACATCTTTTCTACCATAATAGGTAAATATAAAATTGTATGAAATTACCAAAAATATTAGATATAGCTATTTGTTCAAAAGTAACTTCTTACAACTCATGCATATTTCACATCAACAAGTAAATCACTATGTTATTACAATGTGATTATGTCAACATAAAGAGATCAAGCATAACATGTTAAAATCAAAGTTATGACTACTTTTTCCAATATAAGAATTAGAACCTGACACATATATACATATCAAGTAAATGAATATAGTTGATTAATTATAGAATAACTCAGCTAATAATAACAAAAATGTATTAGATATTACTCTTTTCTAACATAACAATGCTACAATACTTCATATTATGAGAAGATAGAATCATGACATAGAAAAGGGCAACCAAATACAATCTAGCATGCTAACCAAGAACCATGTACCAATTGACATGATTAAGAACATGTCTCTACATCTAATTCTAGGTGCATCAACTAAAGAGGATGAATATAAAAAGTAGAAAATCCCTCAAAATTGGCCCTATGAGGCCAATCATCAGTGGTGCTTACCACCCCAACCATCAGCTAGGTGGATGGTTTCAACAATTGAGTACTTAGGGGAGATAAGAAGTATGAAAAATATATTGAGCCAATAGTAAAGACTTATAAAAATAGTCAAAAAGGACAAGATAAATAATAAAGTCAACATATGGCCATAACAATTAGCCAAACCAATTAGCTTGAGTAATGCCCAAGGTATACATTGAATCTTCATAGAAGATGATTTACACCATGTTGGAGTATTATCAATGATTTCATGGTGATGTAATGAAGGTGTCCTGGTGAGTGGATGTAGAGCCTTGATAGTCTATGTGACAATGAAAAAGTATTCAATATGATTGTTCTTGTATGCTTGAAGTATGTTTGGTTGATCTTCAATTTTGGCATGGTTAGAGAAGTTTAGGGATGAGTATGGTGATTTGAGCATGTGAAAGGTTTCCTATCAGAAGTTAATAATAATTTGAGTGATTGTGTCAATGATTGGATTTCATCTACTTGATCATATTTTTCATCTATACTCTTTGGGTCTAGTGATAGAAAATCTAAGTGGGTAGTTTGATGATGTCATCATTGCTATGTGGGAATGAGTCAAGGGGAGTTAGTCATATGGTTGTGATTACATTAGTCCCTTATTATTATGTACCATATCTTAAGTCATGCATCGAATTATGGTTAAATATATGATGGTACAATGTTAGATTTTTAGTTAGAATTTATTATTTTCCTATAATTAGCCAAATTTGAAATGAGGCAAAAAGAACTAAGTAAGCACTTTGATGATGGAATATCTTGCATGTGTGGATATTTCAAGATAAGGTGATCATATGGGTTTATTAATTTATATACTTAGTTTATTTGTATTAAATTTCATATCATGTGATGAAGCACGTCAAAATATATGCATATGCAAATTTGAGATCCTAGGCAGTTTGGCTGTGCTTTTCCATACTTAGCCAAATTTGCATAAGGTAATAAAGAGCCAAGTAGAAATTTTGATGATGTCATATATTTCATTTGTAAATGTGTCAAGAGAAACTAGTCATATGGGTTTTTTAAATATTGATCCTAGTTTATTTTCACTAAATTTCATATCATGTGTTGAAATGTGGAAAAAGTTATGCATGTTCAATGTTGGCCTCTCAAGTAGGTTTTGGCATAGTTGGATCTTTGACAAAATATTTTGAAAAGGCATTTTAATGGTGATATATCTCACACATGCAAAGTATTAAATATAATTTATCACATGGTAATATTATCCTATGTCTGTAGATCATATGGTCCAAATTTGAGATCATGCATTTATGCACAAAAGAAGTTATTAAGGTTCAAAAATGGCTTCTCAGGTAGATAAGCAAGGTTCCCATAGTCATTTATACATAAGTTAAAGTTGGGAAAAAATAAAAATTTTACATTTCTCCAAGAATTTAAGAAAAAATGAGATAAAGATAGGTGCATGATGTTTAATGACTAATCAAAGGTACAAGATAAGGATCCAATTTTAAGTGGGTGTTTGTACAAATTGATTGAATGGTGAGCATTGATTGTTAAAGACTTGGTTGATACACACAGATTGATAGAGTACATTGAGTTAAAATTTTAGGATTCCATGAGAGGAGGTCAAATTGATTGAGGTTTAATCTTTGGCATTGGTAGTCTATATGTTAAAGATTAGACAAGATCAACTATGAGTATTTTATTTGAGCTAAGAGGAAGTGAGATGCAATCATTGTGTTCGAAGGTTAACTATGACCATTTGAATTCAAAATTTGAATCTAACATAGGTAAAAACCATATCTCTATATTTTTTCCATATCTTTTGATATAATTCAAATTTTTTGGTGTTATAAAAAAAATATGAAGAGGACTCTATGCATCTAATGAACCTGATTTAAAGATATGAAAGTGAGTATAGTCAAAGATAATTAATGTTCAAAACTAACTGTGTGTTTGTGCTTGTTCTATAAAAGACTTGAGAATAATAATTGACCTTATAAAGATATTGTTTCAATGTATCTTGATGAATTGACTATTGGAGAGTGTTTTAGACTCTATGACGATGCTTTGTGTGGATTTTGGAGGTATGATCAATCTATCTTGAGTATAAAAAAAATATTAAGAATTTGACTATGTATTCATTCATAATGTTCCTATGACCAAGTCAGTGTTTGAGTTGTTTGAGCATACACAAAGGTGAGATAAGATGATTGTGATCATTTTAGGATATTAAAGGGGACATAAGGAGTGTACCCATGCATTTGAAAGTGGTCTTATGTTCTTCTTTTGCTTGATAGTGTGCTAAATGGTTGAATAGGTTTCCATAAGACCTAGAAGAGCTATAAGGGCATTATTAAAAGGTGTAGTTTCTTAAGGGTGACCCATAAATGCTATGGATGACCTATGAAGATTGTATTGAGCTATCTCTTTGTGTGAGAAATGCCTTATGGGTTAAGGCATGTTTAATGGCTCACTAAGGTAGTGATTATCATGATTGCTATATATATATATATTGAAACCAAAGGAGATGGTTTCTAGGCTTGTTGGAGAGGTGTGAGAATTGAAGTGAAGAAGAGAAGAGACCAAGTGTGCTTAATGGCTTGGTTGATGAGAAAAGAAAATTAAGAACTATAGGTCATGTTATTGATAGAATAATAGTGCTCTTGTAGGTTGAGCATGAGTGAAGAGGTCTAAAGTGATCCAAAAGGATGTTTTAGATGTCTTGAGAATGAGTGAATGATTACTGGTGTCTATAAAAGCTTGGTGGTTGGTTTGAGAGACTGATCAGAGTATGAATACTATTTATGGCCATTTAGTCATGTTGTTAATATGGTGACATAGTTATTTTTTATGTATTGAGTATGTAGAGTTGAAGAGTGGGGTGGATATGTAATGTGTCCTAATTGATATTTGTGTGCTGGTTCAAGTATGTAATGTGATTTGGCCAACAAGGTTTATTGGGTGATAGATTTTTGTTGAAGGTGAAGGGTGAAACACAAAGTTCCATCATCAAGTGTTAAAGACATTAGTTCAAAGGTGGAGTTGTTATAGGTGTTGTTATGGATACTTAACATCTAAGGGGGTTATATCCTCCTTAGAAGGTGAAAATTTATAAAGGTCTAGCTGTTATGGATGTTCAACTAGACAGGTGTAGAAGCTCCTTGTGGGATTGTAGTCTTACTAAAATCAAGAATGGTATTTCTTTGATCAGTAGCTTATTAGTCTAAATTGGTTCTTGTTTTATAGGACAATAGTCCAATTATAGGTTCCAGTGGGTTTTATTCCCTAAGAGGGTTTCTCATGAATGTCATGTGTTATGTGATTGATCTTACATTGTCTCTTTTTCTCATTGCTATGAATGATGTGTATGCTTCATGAATTCTTATGGTAATTATTTAAGTATTTGTAAAGACAAAAATTGGTGTTGGATTATTTGGGCTCATTAATTCATCCCCTTTCTCAATGATTATACCTCTAACAATTGGTATCAGAGTAGGTCCTTTGGTAAAGGCTTAATAGATTGAAGTTGATCCAAAGTATAATATGAGTAGTCATCAAAGAGGTTTCTTTACTAAGTAATCACTGATATTCAAGGGATCCGATTATGCTTTTTATAGTTCAAGAGACCTATTAGAAATGAGTTTTCATGGGACTATGATGGGGGTCATCAGTCAAAAGGAGTAGAGAAAATTAAGTGCTTCAACTATCTTGATGTGGGACACTTTGTAAACCATTATTCACATAATATTAGACAAGGTGAGTCCTATTCAAAAATGGGGGTTGTTTTATTTATCATTAAAAAGGACATGTGGCATGTTTATATACTAACATGGTAAGATAAACTAGGTTTCCATTCAGGATTATGGTGTGATACAATTGTGAACAAAGAGGTCACATTACTATATTCTATAAAAAAAAGGCCATCAAGTAAAAATGAGTTCAATCAAGCTATTAGAGTGCAAGGAAGAAGGCATGTTAACACATGGAATCCAAAGGTGACAAGTGTGAGTCATGATAAAACTACATGTCTAAGTAAATTATTTGCTATGGTGGAGAATGATTTAGAAGTTGAGTACCAAGAGGTTTCATTGTCTACTCATGTTGAGAATGAAGAGATCACTATCAAAGAGAAGACCAAGGTGATGGTTGAATCTAGTCCTAAGGTATGTGTGGATCCAATTAAACATATTGCTATTGTTAATCATGTATCATGTAAAGAACATCAATTATCTATGCCTGGTAATGAGGTTCCAAACTATAAGGTGGATATTTCAAATGAAAAGGTATGTAATGAATATGTGTTGTCTCCATGTATTGTCAATCTAGTCATAGAAGAAAAGGAGAATATTGGAATTGTTTCTCCTAAGCTAAAGAAGAAGAAGAACTATAAGTATCAGATGATTAAGGAGGAGAAGGAATATGAGGAGTTATGGGCAACTCCTAGTTTCACACTATGGTAGAGCATTATGGTATAGATGAGGTCTCTATCTATGATTATTAAGATACTTCTATCAATGGAGAAGAAATTTTGTGTGCTCAAAATGATAAGGTCTTTAGTTAAGGGGGAACAATAATTTCATGAACCTATTTCAGAGGTTTGTGAAGGAGCTATAGTATAGAGTCATAATGGATGGTTCTAGGTAGCTTAATGAGATTGATGCAAATGTTAAGAAGAGGTTGATGCTCAAAACGTATATACACTTCTTTGTGATGATATTTAAGTGTTTTTGTGGTATAAAGGTATGTTTGTGACAAATTAAAAAAAATTGAGTGCTCTCAATTTTCTTAATTTTTGGATTAAGGGCAAGCAGGCCTAAAATGGGTTATAGGAAGTCAAGGCTCCCAAAGGTATGAAGACTCAATTTTTGGTCCAAAATTGTGTGATGGGTGACTCTAGGTGTGAAATAATTTTTAGAGGTGGACATTGATTGGAAAGTGCTATGTTGACCTCATTTGTTTTGAGATTCTAAAGTTTTAGGCTCTTTTAGAAAATTGGTTTTCCTTATGAATTGACATCTAAGGATTCTTAATATGTTTAATAGGCCAAATGGGTGGTCAAATCAAGATTCATAAAGAATTGAAGGTTTTTGGTTCTCAATTTATTCATGTTTTGTCAATATGGAGGGTTAATTGGCTAGCAAGTTTGTGAAGGATGTTGCAGATGATGTGTTTGGTAATAAAAATTAGTGTGATTGAATGGTGATATGAGAGAACTATATATGATGTTTTAGGTCTTGAATATGTATCTACTAAATATTTTGGGCTCTAGAATTTTTAGGTAGGGCTGCAAGGAGTCTAAATAGGCCTAGTTTGAAGAAGACTACTTTTTTCTCAAGTTTTTCCAAAAGAGAAAGTTATGTGTGTTTCAAGGTGAGTTCTCAAGTTGGTTTAATACATGTTTCCTATTTGGTGAGTGGCATGAAGTTTTTTTGGTGGTCCTTATGGTAGCTTGAGAGAGAAGACTAGTAAGCATATGTGGTGATTCTTCATGGTGTGTGGAGATCTAAAGATGCTCAAAAAGTGAAATTACTCAAAAATATTTGGGGGAGTCCCTCTTAAATGTCTCTTGGTAAGTTCCATAAGATTTATGTGGTATTTTGTGTTCTTTCTTCATTGGTTGTAGTGCTTGATTGAAGAGAGTGTTGGCATGGAGCAAGAGGATGTTATCAAGGCAAGTTAAAGTAGGGTCAAGGTAAGGGGGAGTTTGTATCATCCTTCTAAGATGTCACTTTCTTATTTATTAGTCTTTATAGGTCCTCAAGATCAATTTTTTCCCACTTGGTCATTGTGTCAAAGGGGGAGAAAGTTCCTATTGTGGGAATGCTTAAAGAGAGATAAGGTGAGTTGTATACTACTATATATGATGGTTGTTGACATCAATGACAAAAGGGGAGATTGTTGGAGTATTTTCAATAATGTCATGGAGGTGTCTTAGTGAGTGGATATAGATCCTTGATAGTCTATGTGACAATGACAAAGTGTGCAATGTATTTATTCTTGTATACTTCAAGTATGTTTGGTTTATCTTTTATTTTGGCATGGTTGTATGTTTGGTTGATCTTATGTTTTGGAATGGTTAGAGAGATTCAAGGATGAGTATGGTGATTTGAACATGTGTAAAGGTTCCTATCAAAATTTAATAATGATTTGAGTGCTTGTGTACATGAATGGATTTCATCTAGTTGATCATAGTTTTCATCTAGACATTTTGGGTCTAGTGGTAGAAAATCTAAGTAGGTAGTTTGATGATGTCACCATTACCATGTGGGAATGATTCAAAGGGAGTTGGTCATATGGTTTTGATCACATTAGCACTTAATTATTATGCACTAGATCTTAAGTGATACATCAAAGCATGGTTAAAGATATGATGGTGTAAAGTTGGCTTCTCAGTTAAAATTCATTGTTTTTGCATACTTGGCCAAATTTTCAATGAGGCAAAAAGAGATGAGTAAACACTTTGATGATGAAATAGCTCACATGAGTGGACATTTCAGGAGAAGGTGATCATATAGGTTTGTTTATTTATATGCCTAGTTTATTTGTGCTAAATTTTAGATCATGTAATGAAGCACATCAAAATATATACATATTCAAAGTTGGGCTCCCAAGTAGTTTGACTGTGTTTTTCCATACTTAGCCAAATTTTCATAAGGAAATAAAGAGGCAAGTATGAATTTTGATGGTGGTATATCTTGCACGTGTAAAGTTTTCAATAGAAATTGATCATATGGGTTTGTTTAATTTTGATCCTAGTTTATTTTTGCAAAATTTCAAATCATGATCTAAATCACAACAAAAGCTAGGCATGTTCAAAGTTGGCCTTTTAGGTAGGTTTTGACATAGTTGGCTCTATCATAGAAGATTTTGAAAAGGCATTTTAATGGTAATATATCTCACACATGCAAAGGCTTCAAGAGTATTTTGTCACATGGTTAGATTCTCCTATGTAAGGAGATCATATGGTTAAAATTTTAGATCATGCATCTGAGCACATAAGAAGTTATTAAAATTCAAAAATGGCTTCTCAGGTAGATAAACAAGGTTCCCATAGTCATCTATGCAAAAGTTAAATTTTGAGAAATATCAATGGTGTGTATTGCTCCAAAAATTTAGGAAGTAGAAAGATGAGGATAGGTAAACAATGTTTAAATACTGATCAAAGGTATAGGATAAGGATCTAATGGTGAGTGAGTATTCATTCAGATTGATCAAACTGTGAGCATTGATTTCAAAGACCTAGTTGATCCATAAAGATCAATAGAGCACATTGAGTCAACATTTCAAGATTTCATGAGATGAGGCCAAAGTGATTGAGGTTTAATGTTTGGCATTGGTGATCTATGTGTTAAGGATTAAACAAGATCAATGGTACATATTCAATCTAAGCTAAGAGGACATGAAATGCAAGCATTGTGTTCAATGGTTAATTGTAACTATTTGAATTCAAATATTTGAATTTAACATTGGAAAAAAATAGAGTTATATATTTTGTCCATATATTTTGATAGAAGTCAAATTTATTTTTACTATAAAAAGTAAATATGAAAAGGACTTTGTGGCTCATCTAATGAACATAATTTGAAGATTTGAAAGTGAGTATAGTCAAAGATATTAATGTTCAAAGTTGATTGTGTGTTCGTTCTTGTTCTAAAGATGACCTAAGAAGAATAATTGAGCTTATATAGATATTGTTTTGATGTCTCTTGATGAATTGACTATTTGGGATTGTTATAGACTCCATGAGGATACTCTGTGTGGATTTTGGAGGTGTGATCAATCTATCTTGAGTATAAACAAAGCTTAAGAAGTTGAATGTGTATTCATTCATGATGTTACTATGTATCAAGTTAGTGTTTGAATTTTTTGAGCATACACAGAGGTGAGATAATATGAATGTGATCATTTGAGGATATCGAAGGGGACATAAGGAGTTGAACCATGTATTTAAAAGTGGTTTTATGTTCTTTTTTTCAATGGTGTGTTAAATGGGTGAATAGGTCTTCATGAGGCATATAAAAGCTACAAGATCCTTATTAAAAGGTGTAACTTATTAAGGGTGACCCATAGATGCTACACATGACCTATGAATATTGTATTGAGTTGTGTCTTCAAGTGAGAGTTACCTTAAGGGTTAAGGCATGCTTAATGGATGACCAAGGTAGTGATTATCATGATTTCTCTATAAATAGTGAAACCAAAGGAGATGGGTTTTAGGCTTGTTGGAGAGGTGTGAGCATTGAATCAAAGAAGAGATGAGGCCAAGTTCACCTAATGGTTGGGTTGATGAGTAAAGCAAATTGAGAACTATGTGTGTGATCTTTAGGTCATGTTTTTTATGGTAGAATAGTGGTATTGTAAGTTAAGCATGAGTGAAGAGGTCTAGAGTGATCCAAAAGGATGTTTTAGATGTATTGAGAATGAGTAAAGGATTGTTGGTGTTTATAAAATCTTGGTGGTTGGTTTTAGATACTGATCATAGTATGGATAGTGTGTATGACCGTCTAGTCATGTTATTAATGTGGTGATCAAGTTGTTACTAATGTATTGAGTGTACAAAGTTGAAGAGTTGGTTTAGTTGGGATATATAATGTGTCTTAATTGATCTTTTTGTGTTGGTTCAAGTATGTAATATGTTTTGGCCAATAGGGTGTGTTGGGTGATAGATTTGTTACTAAAGGTGAAGGGTGATACTCAAAGTTCCATCATCAAGTTTTGAAGACATCAGTTCAAATATGGATTTGTTTTAGGTGTTGTTGTGGCTACTCAACATCTAAGGGGGTTGTAGCCTCCTTTCAAGGTGAAACTTGATAAAGCTCTAGTTGTTGTGGTTGCTCAGCTAAACAGGTGTAGAAGCTCCTTATAGGATTTTCACTAACATTAGGAATGCTAATTTATTGATTAGTAGCTTCTTAGTATAAATTGGTTCTTTTTTATATAATAGTAGTCTAATTTCATGTTCTAGTGGGTTTTATTTCCCAAGAGGATTTCCCACATATGTCATGTGTTATGTGATTCATATTTCATTATCTCTCTTTCTCAGTGTTATGAATGATGTGTATGATTTATGAATGCTTTTGGTAACTAGTTAAGTGTTTGTAAAGATTAGAATTGAAATTAGATTATTTGGGCTCACTGATTCACCCCCACTTCTTAATGATTGTACCTCTAACACACCATAAATAAAGATCTATTATATATAATTTGCAATATTGGATGGTCTATCCAATGTCCATTGCTCTACCCAATAGCTTATCTAAGTGTAAAATAATTAATTTCAAGGGGTCCAATCCATAATATCCAAGTTAAATCCACAAATTTAGAAAGAGGAAAAATATATCATTCATTCATAAAACCAAACCTAGTTTGGCTTTAAAATGGCCATGTATGATCAACATTTAATTTCTTTAAATATTTCAACAATTCAAAACCAAAATAATAATGAAACCTCACTCCATCAAAGTGGAATAACATAATTATAGTCCAAGATTGATAAATTAAACCCAATTGGTTTGAGTAAAAACCCACGCCAAACAATAAGAGTAAAATAGAGGTTTACAGTCAGACATAACAAATCATTTTTATTATAAACCATAACTTAAAATTTGGCAAAGATGTATGCATAGCAAGGGGTATGGAATCAAGATTCAAATAATATATACACTTTACATATGATATCTAGTAAAATCTTATGAACAAAGAATAATCCCATAATAGTAAATAACCCAACTAGGTGTTGAAACTAGCATTGTAATTTATGTAATGGAATACATATGGTATATAGCAAACATTATCAATAGCGATTCAATAGAAAATAGGCCCACCAATGGAAAACACACCCATATAAGAGATCAATTAAGCATTATGATTAAAATATTGGTTAAGATAGTTTGGAGGCAGTGTGAGGGTTCTAGTTATGCTTGAACTTAAAGCAGATGCCCAATTTGCTAAAAACCCATAGTTTGACTTTCTCATTTATTTTGATAAATTTAGACCCAAAACAAAAAACCCAAAATTATATCCTACAATTCTCATAAATTATATATAAACCTAGGGTTTTAATACTTTCCTTTAACTTGGTAAAATGCATCCATGAATTTAAAGGTCTAATAGCCTAGGAACCTAACAAGAATAAATTGTTTCATATTTATTTTGGCCATTATTAAATTATGGCACATTTAAATGGATACACAAAAAAATAAAAAAATAAAAATCCCATAATAAAAGTCAAAAATATGACTTACTCATAATAATCAGGATGTCATGGATAATTGTGGCATCTGGGTAAAGGATGTGGCTTCCATTTTATAGTAGCTAGCTGTTTGAACCCAAACAAACATAAATCCATTTTCTCTTCCTATGCCCTACATTACTTCCCCTAGGGTTTTGACCTAGCCTATCACTCTTCATAGAGTAATAAGAGATCAAAACCAATAAACCAAAATACCAAAAATCTAGGGCAAAAACAAAGTTTGAGCCAACCTCTAATCCTATATTAAAGAGGAAAACATAGTCTCTTGCATACATTTACTATTGTTTCTAAATCTAAGTATACAAAGAATTCCATCATTACTTACAGATCAAGGGGGAAATTACAATGTTCTCATTATTTTTAACTTATTATCCCACATAGGCATTTATATAATGCCCTCCTCTAATTTCTAACACTAGCTAAAAAATAAAACCCATTCCCCCTATAAGGTTTCAATCCCTACCCCCTACTTATTCCAAAAAGGCAAAATAGATAAAATATCCTCCCTGCAAGTCAATGTAGCCAACTTCCCTTTCAAATCGCTAATAAATAATAATTAAAAACATGTCTAAGAAGGAGAAAATTGCAATTCTACCTAGCACCCTAGTCAAACACCCAAGGATGAAATAATATAATAATATATAATAAAAATAAAAACCTCCCCCATACCTGAGTCAATTGATATAATAAATAAACAAACATTATTTTAAACTAAATAATTAACAAACATAAATTGATTAGAAATAATAATAACAATAAAGTCATTAAATAAATTTATTTACAAAAATAAATAAGCTATTAAAATGATAATGATAATTAATAAGATTCATTAAAAAATAATGATCACTAGAATTATATAATCGACCTAGAATTATAAAAAATAGTAAGTCACTAGGTTAAATAACATGAATGGAGGTAACTAAAACATTACCAAGGTTAAAAGACCCACACGAGTCTAGATGAACCCAAACTGGCTAGGTTAATAAGATAAGCCACTCATACGACTCAAAATTAAGTGTCCACGACACCTAAGGAGGTTAACCAAACATGAAGATAAAACCTCAAGCACATGTGGAATCAATAATCCCAATAAGGAAGAAAAAAACATACATGCTCAAAATAAGGAAAGATCAATAAAAGATAAAAAGTAATAACACAATATAATCATCAAACTATGATGGCTCAATATCATTTAATACATGTTATACCTATCAGAGTGACATTTGAACTGCTCAATCACCCTACAAGTACACCTGAGATGTAAAAACCCATCATCAAGCCTAGTTCATAGCCTAGCTCATGTAACCACTAAATAAGACATCAATAGTACCTAAATGATGTCGATATAATAATAAACCATAATGAATTTAAAATGAATCATTAAACATGAATAATAAATCAAGTATAAATATTTTTAGTTGTAAAAGGATCCAAAGTCAATCCTGATAACCTTAAACCTGAGCATGCCCTGTGAAGCATAATCAATAGCTACAAGAGGAGGTAATGTCAAACCATATCTAGTAAAACATGATATATCAATAACCTATAATAATGTAACTATGCTAAATCAACATCTATATAACATGATAAACTGAATCTAGTGTAAGTAGTATGCATATCATGATAAAATGAATCTAGTGAGAGTGTCAACTATGACATGCCATAGTCATAACAACTACCTCAGATATCTTATATCTCGACCATATAAAACAAAACCAACATCAACCATTGTTAGTCTTAATGTTATAAAAACATGCTAAAATATATATAATCAAATATCTATAAGGGACCACAAGGTTAGTTCGTGACATGTCCATACTGAGCAAGAACTTGAATGGCTATACAAGATTTCTAAGGAGGATGATGGAAAGGATGGGTCAATTTTTGACCTTTTTGACTTGAAACTCATGGATTCTCTTACATGATGTTAGTAATGAGTCCCCTTTGTAGATCCCTGACCTTTTTTATGATGACCATACCATATGAATATGTACATGCTTGAAGACACCTATAAAACACTACTTTCCTACATTTTCTTAGGTTTTTATATCTTAAAATGTTATTGGTGGGTAGGAGGATGGAAATGAGTAATATGGGTAAAAGGAAGGTGAAAAGCCATTCTTTCTTATGTGTGGGTCCATTTAGTGGTAAATAAAAGTATTTGGCTTATAAAAGGCCACCCTTTTTGAATATGAAATAAACCATTAAATCATGGGATTATGGTGATAATGGAGACCTTTTAAGGCATAATTTATGGTCTTGGTGGTGCTTTGGGGTCAAAAATAACATTACTCTCATGATTAAACACCCCTTTTGAAGGTAAGGTACATGATTTCAAGTGAAAATTCAAATAGAGGTTACCTTAATATCTACTATAAAACATTAAAACATGTTAAGGCTTAATTAAAGGTCACCACATTTTATTTATAACAAATCTAATCCATTGACCTTGCTATATCTTGTAGTTTTTAAACATGTTTAAATGCACTCACAACATGCCATGATCTGTAACCTTTGGGTCATCCTTATTATGAGTAAGTGTAGATCATTATTACCACTCCAAGACTTATTATTAACCCTTATACATATATAAAAAAAAAAGAGAACACTTGACATAAATTCAAAAAAGGGTAAAAGACAACCACCATAACATATCTTCACATACCACCTCACTTGAACCCGTTGCCTTAACATGATGACAAGTGATCACCTTTTGAAATACCATAGCAATTAAAGAGACATAAGGGGGTGACCAAGGTGATATTAGGTACTCATGTCATAGGTTTACCCATTTTTAATCCCATGGGTAGAAAGGAGTTGGCATGTACTTATAAGACAATCATTTTGGCATAAATGAGAGGTCAAATGGAATTACAGATCAAAACTTATGGCCTTCATAAGTTTGGACTCCATATCAATTGTTTTCAAAACATATTGGAGGCCATACATGACCATATGATCATTATCAATAGTATAAAACATCCTTAAATGGATATAGATATTTATTTATAAATTGTACTTTTTGATATGATGGATTTGGCACAAATGAGAGTTCAAACAGAGTTAGGGACTATAAGTTTGGACTCCACATCATTTGTTTTAATAAAATTTCAAAGGCCATATGTGACCATTTAAGGGTCCATAAAATCTTTAAAACATATCTAAATGGATATATCTATTTATGCCTATATTTTACTTCTTGAGATGATCATTTTAATGTAAACGAGAGCTCAAACAAAGTTATTGATCACAAGTTATGGCCTCTAAAAGTTCTAAACTTTTTAACACCACATAATTTGTTTTAAAAACTTAGTAGAGGATATACATAACAATATAAAGGTCATTAAAGTTTTTAAAACATTCTTTAATGGATAGAGTTATTTATGGTTGAATTATACTTTTTGAAATGGTCATTTTAGTATAAATGAGAGCTCAAACAAAGTTACGGATCAAAAGTTATGGCCTCTAGAAGTTTGAAATCTACATAATTTGATTTTAGATATTTTTGAAGGTCATAAATGAACATTTTAGTGTCATAAAATTTATAAATACATCTCTAAATTGATAGAGTTTTTTATGGTTGAATTATATTTTCTGAGACAATTGTTTTGATGTAAATGACAACTCAAATGAAGTTAAAGATTAGAAGTTTAGAATTTAAATAATTTGTTTTTCATAAAATTTTGGAGTCTATACATGTCCACTAAGGGTAATAATATTTTTAAATTCATACCTAAATATATATAGTTATTTATGGCTAAATTAAACTTTTTTAGATGATAGTTTTGGTGTAAACAAGAGTTGAAACCAAGTTACAGATCAAAATTTATGACATCTAAAAGTTTGGACTCCACATCATTTGTTTTGAGAACTTTTTAAAATCCATACGTAACCATATGAGGGTCTCAAAATTTGTGAAAAAATATCTAAATGGATAGAGTTGTATATATATAAATTATACTTTCTGAGATGGTCATTTTGGTGCAAATAAGATCTCAAATAAAATTACAAATCAAAATTTATGGCCTCTATAACTTTGGAATTTGCATAATTTATTTTCATAAATTTTCATAGTCCATACATGACCATATGAGGGGGAAAAAGTTTTGAAAAACATCCATAAATAGATATCTATTTATGGTTGAATTAAAATTTTTGAGATGGCCATTTTGGCATAATGGAGAACTCAAATGGAGTTACAGATCAATAGTATTAGCCTCAAGAAGTTTAGACTCTATATCATTTTTTTTTTTTTTAAAAATGGAGGTAATATGATGAGAATTTTATATATCTCATATAAATTTTCCATAAGTGGTGTCTCTTGGTTATATATTGCATTACATTTAATAATTAAGGTCTCATCTAAGTAGAAAATGAGCACAATTATATTTTTGTTATATGTGATACATTAATAATTCTCTATCTTTTTATTTATGTCTAACTTAGATGAAATGAGTACAATTTTGCCTACATGGATACATCTCTTATTTTAAGAAATCATCAATAGTTTTGGTAACACCTTTTTGGAAACAATTTTAAAGAATTGGCATATAACGTAGTGAGCTACAAAGATCCTTAATTGAGATCTAAAGATCTACTAGATAGCTCTAAAGACATTTAGATGAAGTTAAAAAGACCTATCTATTCATGCTCTAAATATGCCTAACCATGCTCTGAAGATTCCCAGTTGTACTCTGCATATTAATATAGCTCCAAAGATATCTACTATACACATAAATTTTCCATCTTTAGATATCTTCTTTTAGACATTACTATTCATAGTAATAGTCTAAAATGATCCAAATATCAATGTATTTATATTTATAAATCCAAACATAATATCTTTAGATATATGTTAGTTATACTTGATCTATTTTTAGTTGAATCAATTCTAATGCTTTTTATAAGCATGGGATCTAATTCCTAGATCTTCTATTTAGAATAAGTGTATATTTCTTTTAGATCACCATATTTTGTACTCTGAGAATGGTTATTGATATGTGCTTTAAGTACATGTCTCCTCATTCTAGAGTAATAGAGAGTAAATAAAATTATAAAACATTCAAGTGTAATTTATTAGAATTCATATCATCTATATATGTTCCTTTTGATAATGAATTATTAATAAATTATAACATTCTATTCCACTACTAAGTTAAAGTGGATCCTATTCTAAGGAAGGAGCAAGGGCCCACCTCTCTCTGAAGATCAGGACAATTGGTATTTGTAGTTTATATTTTAAAAGTGTATTTATTTTGATACAAGCATATTTCATTTTATTTCAAGTGTGATTTCCCTTTTAATGCAAAGTGTGATTTCCCTTTCAATGTAAAGTATAATTACCCTTTTAACTCAAAGTGTGTTTCTTTTAATGCAAGTGTGATTTCATTAAATGCAAAGTTTATTTTAGTTCAATACAAATGAGTTTCCTTTATGTAATGTGTGTCTTTCAATTATCATAATATTAAAGTCAATAGAAAAGTTTGTTGACTAAAAAGACTCATCTCCATGTTCAAAATTTGTCAAGAAGTAGTCTAGGTGATAATAGGCAATTGACATTATTACATTTTGAAATACAACACTATCCTACATAGTTGAGAAAGTAGAGTGAAGATATTGTACTATCTTATGCCAGATGTTTAAGTTCTAGATGTTAATTATGTGAAATGAGGAATCCTTTTAATAAGGAATGCCATAAGAGATATTCAATTAACAAAACTTTCTAGATTTACAGTTTTTACAACATAGGATTGTAATCTTAGTTGTTAACCTTAGGATTTAGACATCAATATTAGAGTAAACACCCCACAAATATTGAACTATTAACTCAAATATTCAACATCTTATTACATATAATATTGGACATTGAACCTGATAGAAAATGACACCAATCCATTGATTGGTTAAATCAAAGGTATAAAAACAACCTATTATTTTTGGCACAATTATTGGGGACTCTTAATTTTTAATTAATAAGTGTTAGTGGGATATTATATTAGAGTTATATAGGGGAAATTCAAAAACATTCAAATACCCCAAAAACACAAAAATAATCAAGGACTCCTTAGATTTATGAACTGCTTAAGAGATTCTCAATGATGTTTTATCTCTATATACTCCCAAATAAAACTAGAATAAGAGAGGATTATATCTTTTCTAAAAATATCAGAAAGTGAAAGAAAGGAAATTGAAAACCACATACAAACTTTTTTTTTCCTCTGTTGAAAAAGGTTCATCCTCACAAATAGATCCTATAATAAAAATTCTATTCAAGTCATCTTCTTCCATAATAATAATTGATGATGAGGATCCCCTTTCTAGAAAATTCAAATTTTATCCAAAATATATATAAGAAGAAGATATAATCACCAATGAATATTATCCTCCTAATCTAGTAGACCATAGGTTGTGAACCCAAAAAGAGAATTTGAATTGGATTGATAACAAAATTTGGGTAGAAAATATGGGAGACAATCATTCACATGTAAAAAACCCTAATAGGTATCCTCAACAAGATAAAACTTTTTCCTATCGAATCAAATCGGGTCCTAATGATATAACCTCCATGAAAAATATCTCACCATCTATTTTACCTACTTTTAGAGGTAAATCCTTAGAGGATCTAGATTAGCTTCTCTTTGAATTTTAGGTTCTTTGCCAAATATATGACTATGTCACTAACAATTAGAAGTTGAAGTTATTCCCATCTAAGCTTAAGGACATAGCCATGAGATGGTTAATGGGCCTTGATGGTAATTCTATAAGTACTTGGGAATAAATGGAAACTACATTTATTATAAATATCATGATTATTACAGAGTTAGAGAATGAAAATAATATTTTTTAAAGATAAAATAAAATGAATATGAAACCTTAGAATATTTCCTTAATAGTTTTATATTTTCCCATAAACAGAGTGGTTACCAACTCATAAAGGAGGTCATAAATATAGTCTTTATAAAAGGCCTAAATGATGATGCACATGATGTTTTGAACCTAATGGGAGAGGGTGACATTGACAAGTTAACCTTTCATCTGATTTTAGTATTATGTACTAACTATTCTAGGAAATCATGATTAGAAAAATCACTTGAATTTGGCCAATTAGTGGAAGAATTTACTAATTTCAAAATAGATAATCTAGTTTAATTAAAAATGACATTAGATGGTCTCAAAGCAAAGACCAATGCCACCAATGTTGAATATTTATCAATATATTATCCTAGATATAAGCTTAAACACATGATAAAATATTGTTCTTTAGATAAAATAGAGGTATGTGGTATTTTTGACCTAGACCATGACACCAATAACTTTAATCACCTTCTTACCATGAGAAACTAGGAAAAATAAGTAGTATATGTATTTAAGAAAGTGAAATTTATCCAAAGACAAGGAAACTAGTACTCCCAACCTCAAAATCAATTTGGTCCAAGATTTCCCCCAATCCATGGATGACACCATGGGTTGGACAAGTCACACCAAAAATGTGGGGACCACCACCATAACCACAACCATGGGGTACTCAGGAATAGATGCCACATATGTGGTGGATGCCTCAATATCATTTAAAACCTTGGGCCTAGTAGTAAAACCAATAACCATATTAGATACTATAGAGTAAAAAATACTCTACATTTCATTTTAATTTTTAGTTGCACATTGAAAAATTTCATCCCTACACACTTTGGTTTGAGACAGTGAAGTTTACATTCAGAGCTTAGGCTTGATGTTCTTTTTACCTCATTTTTCTCTAAGTGTCAAAGTCAAGCGGAAGTTGCCAAGTGTCATTGGCCGAGGCACCTTTCATAATTTCTATAAGTTGGTTGGGATGTGCCATGTATCTCATAGTAACTTAGTAGAATGCGACAAGTGTCAGTATCCATGTTTCATATCGGCATCCGCATTTCAAATCTCTTTTAAGTGGAATGTTTCAACAAGCTAAGTATCATGATTAGGCGGAGGGTGCCAAGTGGAAATCATGGAAGGTTTCAATTTGCATTTCTAAAAGTGATGGAAGATGCCATGTATCTCAACTAAAGAGAGCGAAAGCCACCATGTGTCAACCTCTGAATTATCTTCATTTTGTTTCACCAATATAGTAAAGACGGTGGTGGGTCTTAGGTTTTGTTTTTGAAACAATAAGAAGTTGCCAAGTGTCATTGTCTATGTAAATATGAAATGAGGCCCGATTATTTCTATAATATAAATAGAGTGACATGGAGACTAGCATGTGTCACCTTCTGCAAGTTTCTCAAAAGGTGGCTAAAAGTAGTGAAGATCACCACACATCCATAGTTAAGTAAAACAAAGATTGCCATGTGTCCTTTATTGAGGCAAGCAGAAATTGACAACTGTCCCTATGCCCTTTTTAAAGTTACTCAGGAAAGAAATGATGTGGGTCTTATTTTCTATTAAGTTGTTAAAGTTTCAAAGAATTGGATTACGACAGGTGTCAAAGGTGAAACATTCCTGAGCAAAGACACAAAAA
This sequence comes from Torreya grandis, assembly GCA_037957365.1. Lineage (NCBI taxonomy): Eukaryota > Viridiplantae > Streptophyta > Pinopsida > Cupressales > Taxaceae > Torreya > Torreya grandis. The sequence goes on from JARHVA010000191.1 coordinate 3,716,649, forward strand.
GAGTATAAGTTATGTAGAAAGTGTCGTGTGTCTTTGATAAGTGTTGTGGAACATGCCAAGCGTCATTTTTTGGTGCATCTTGAATGAAGAGAAGGTTTTTAAGAGGAAAAGGGGAATCAACCAAGTGTCCTCTCCCATTTGAAAGTAGGAATCATCTTGAGTATCTACTTTAGCCAATGAACTATAAAAAGATAGAGTGTTTTAGAATCTAAGAAATATCTCCAGTTAGACACTTCTAGTTCAATTATATTTTAGTTGGACCATTAGATTGGGAACATGTAGACAATCTAGAGTGAATCTGATGCTATAAAAAGGGGTGTAAAGATCACTAGAAAGGAAAGGGAAAATCCAAAGAGAATTTTCTAAGAGAATTATTGTCAAGAGTTTTAGACTTTCTAGAGCTATGATTAGGAATATCATTTGCCTTTGTTCTATTTTCTTGAGTTGGAAAGTTTATGTAATTGTGCATGTTTTTGTGCCTCTTATGTGATTAGAGAATTAATAAAAAGATTGAATCCTATGCCTTTGTTGATATTTTTTGTGTCATTGCAAAAATAGTCTAATCTGTGTTATCAAGATTTTTTAGACTTTCTAGAGCTGTGATTAGGAATATCATTTACCTTTGTTCTATATTTTTAAGTTAGAAAGTTTATGTAACTATGCATGTTTCTGTGCCTCTTATGTCACTAGAGAATTAATAAGAAGATTGAATCCTGTGCCTTTGTTGATATTTTTTGTGTCACTGCAAAAGTAGTCTAAGCTATGAGCCTCTATTTCTATTATTTTCATCTTTGACATTGATCATGCCTTGTTTGCTCTTAAATGTAATTAAATCTTACATATAGTTTCATTATGCTTATATTAAGGGTCTAATTACATTCAGGCTCATAGCCATAGTTAGATTTTTTTCTTTGCATTTGTGTTTTTGTTAAAATTCCTATCCCTTTTCCCAGTATATGCTCGATATAAAGAAGAGACTAGCTTCGTAAAAATTTGGAGGTTGTTTCAAGTTGTAAGTCCCACATTCTTGAAACTTCCCATTGTTGGTGTTAGAAACAAAGCACAATTTTAACCATCAATATTTTTTTGGCACACTTGGTGAGATACTATATTAAAGTTTCTTTCAATATCATATGAACTAGAGAGATACGAGGAGTCAGAGCTACAGACCAGTAACCAGATCTCAGTTTGTTGTAAATCTAGGGATTCTTTTGCCACCATTGGTAACTAGTCCTAGAAGAAGAGTCAACCAATTTATACCAATACCAAGAGCAAATATGGGAGCCCCTATAACCCCAACAAATTATGCAAGTTGGAACACTGGTAGTCTTTTGATTCTCCCAATACCACTAGCCACTTGGGACCCTATCCTAGTGAATTCCCTAAAAGCTCTACCCAAATTCAATGGGCAAGACTTCAAAACACCTGAAGAACATCTGCAGGATGTATCAACTGTCTATGTTATACATGTTTTCACACAACAAAATGTGGCCATAAGACTATTATCAGCTTCTTTTAAAGGGAAAGATCTAGAATGGTATCAATCCTTGACCCCAAATACCATATCTACATGGGATCAACTCAGAGATATTTTCTTTGAAAGATTTGAAGAGAAGGGTGATAAGTCTTCTTTATTACAGCAGTTGATTACCATCTAAAGGGCACCATAAGAAGCAATAATTGACTTCAATTCCAGATTTCAAAAGACTTGGGAAAGAATCCCTACTATGGCTATAGTGTTTTATCTTAAGTCTTTTAATTCAGACATATCTGTTATGATTCAGTCACTTGGAGGTTAGACTCTGCCAGAGGCTTATGACTATGCAGTCAGAGCTAAAAATATTTTGATAGATGCTGGAAAGTTGCCTCCAAGGCCTCCCATGCCCATGTTTCTAGAGATTTCCTTGCCATTACCTCAAGAAGCCCCTAAATCCATAACCCCACTTATGTCTATCTACACATATCCTTAACCACCTACTAAAGAAATTGTCCTTGCCCAGTCATCTGAGCTAGATGATATCAAGAATATCTTAAGGACATTTTTTGATGAGCTGATTAATATGAAAAGGCAAAAAAATACTTATACTAAACCCCAATATCAAGGTTATCAAGGAAATAGATTTCCATCATAGCCAAACCAATATTAGGGTCCTCAACGGCAAAATAACCCTCAACCAGCAAACCAATTAGTTGCAGTCCCTACACCCTCATAGACTATTCCTCCCAATTCAAATAGGGAGATTGTTCTAGGGCAAAATAATTATGTAGATGATACCAATGCCTGATGTTTCCCTTGCAATAATGCTCATACACCTAGAGATTGTCCCATGGGTAATCTACAATAAAAGGTGGCAGATCAAAGAAGAATGGATGGACAATTTGTAACTACTAGTGACAATCAAGTCTACCTATCTTTTGGTATGCAAAATTCAGTCCTAATGGCTTAGGTTCAAGGGATGTCTTTGCAAAAAGAAGAAGAAATAGCCCTGAAACATGATTTTTTCTCATGGGTTGAAGATGAAGAATTAGTTTTCTTGAAGGAAGCTTCCACTTCCAAGAAACTAGTGGTGCAATCAGACTATTATACTAGATCAAAGAGAAGGATGGTGGAACAGCCTAAAGTTGTAAATAGTCAAGTCATGGAGAATCCTCCATTTTAAGGACAAATAAATATATCTGTCAAACAAGAAGTGCCTCAGCTGATGTAGAATCAAGTGATTCTTACACAAATTTAAGAAAAAACAAGATATCCTTATTTTCAAAAAACTTAGACTCTAAGACCAATATATGTGGTGGATCAATTGAAGAAGACTCTAGCACAAGTATCAATATGGGATATATTGGCTATTCTTGAATAGAAGACACTACTACAAGAATCTCTATAAGGCCAAGCAGTGCCCAAATGTACTGTTATCAAAGAAGGACCTACTAAAAAAGAAAATCTCAAAGACAGTTCATCTGTAGACAATAGCCCTAGTGAACAATGCACCAGATGTAAGCAAATCCAAACTAGATCCCTTCTATTTAACTTTGACAATTGGCAAGAAATTGTTTCATAATGCAATGATAGATTTAGGGGCTAGTACTATAGTAATGCCTAAGTAGATAGCTGATGCTTTAAAAATAAAGTATGAGCCACTGACTAAAAGAGTCATACAGCTAGATGGCAAAGCAATACAAACAATAGGGAGAATTAAACAACTCCCATTACAATTATATACTTGTCCCAATATAATTGTAAATCAAGATGTAGTAGTCATAGATATACCTCCTATTTTTGGCTTATGTTTATCAAGAGAATTTATAGCCAAAATAGGAGGATATATGTCACTTGATTGGTCTCACCTCATCCTAAGAACCAAATATGGTTCAAAGATGAAGATATTATCTGAGCCATTATATAAGGATCACATCACCAATGACCCAATTGCAAAGTTAGAGGTAGCTCATATTATGATGATTAAAGAAGAAAGGGTTTTTGTTGAGTTAGGTGAATGGACTGAACATGATCAAGAAGAGGAAAATGATCATTTATTAGCTATGATGCAAAGTGACCCATATGGAAATTATGACTCCATTGGTCTAGACACTTATGTCATATTTGAGGAAGATCATAAAATCCCAAATGTTTTAAGGGAAGAAAAGTCAAAAGATGCCTCTTATATCAATCCTTGGATTTCTCAACATGAATTCCATATTCTGAGTGAGAAGTCACAAGTGTATGCCTTAATCTTTGATAAAGAAGAGATAAGTTCTAACTTTCTTCTTACTTTGCAAGATGATGTGGAGGAGCATGGACATTTTCTTGATCATGATTTGAATGATTTGTTTGAAATCATTGGGTTAGGTTATACTATTTTTCAAGAATGTTGTGAGCTAGTTGCAGATGAACAAGATAGCTAGTTGTAGATGAACAAGATAGCATTGAAACTCAATTACATATGCAAAATTATTGCAAACTTTCAAAATTATCCTTTTGAGAGGTTTTTAATTTTAAAGTCATTAAAGAGGATGATCATGTAATAAAATCTAAGTTTGAGGTAGAAGGAGATAAGCAATTAAATGATATATATCAAAGGGCTTTTGTTGATGATCAAATAGTCATTAATTTCTTGATAAGACATGCCAGTATCAAGAACTGACATTCAACAATCTTCTAAGAACAAGAAGAGTTTAAATATGTTAGAAGGAGGTTTGACTCAGACTCACTCAAATGTAGGCCAATCAATGTAGCATACAAAGAAAGCAAGTCACCAGAGCTACATCCAATTCAACCACTTGTCCAGTAACATAAGTCATCTTGTCATGAAGGAGACTTTAGAAATTCTTCTTTTGATCCAGGATGGAGATAAAGATACTTGGTTAATGTATTATAGTTAGACAATTTCTCCTGCTACTTGCATAACATGTCTATCTCACTGTCCCATAAAGATTGAGTAAGATTTGATAATGGTTATCCAAGTTTAATTCCATTTTGAGACTTGATAGGTCAATAAATACCTCTTAGCAAGAGTTAAAGCTTACAGTTTCTCAAACATTCCTGCATCTACGTGAAAATATCTTGCTACTTGTATTTTCAGTTCCTAGTAAACTTGCTTCAGCAAAAGTGTTTCTATTTTGCAAAAGTTCATACTAGTTATCACAGAATAGATATAGAGATGGAGTACAGTCTTCACAACAAGGAGCTGGGATGTATGAATCCCTTGATAAGCTTCTTATGAGTAAGTCATATGCTTCAGCTCCCGCACAACCATTGAAGACCTATCTAGAGACCAGAATCCCTAAAGTTGGTCAAGCAAGTGACCCAGTAAAGATAAAAGATTATGCAGATGGAGTCATGGACCCAATTCTTCAAAGAGCTAGTAGAAAAACTCTTAGAGAAGGGGCACATCAAAGGTGTCTTCAGAGGGCCAGAGTGGGGCAATATGAGACATTTACAATGAGTATATGGACTTCATAACTGGCACAATTCATTGTCCTAGGTGTGCATCCATGCCTTGACTTGGTCGAACTATGCACATACTTGTTCCATGCACCCTCAAACACTATACAATGGGGTCCATTCACAGTGCAAATCACACTATAGGTTATCAGGGACATGTTATCCCTATATCACAATAAGACAACTACATTTCCCAATGTTGCTAAAATGCAAAGAACATGGGCAAACATCAATACTCAATTGAGATTCTTAAGATCTAAATTGCAAATAGGCGATGATGATACTACTGTGCTAACACTACCTACAGTGAGAGCCCAATTCACACAAGCTAGCTAAGATGTAATGTCTATGATGGATTTTATCTTTAGCATGAAAGATGATATGGCAGTCTATGGAGAACAAATGGCTATCCTCTTTAGACTAAAAACTGTCAATAAGACTCAAGAGTATCAGCTTGATTTTTTTGAACAGATTGCATACTCCATGGTGGAATAATTGGCCCAATTCAAATCAAAAGGAATTTTTAGGTAATTTTCTTATTTATTTCACCTCATATTATATCATAACTCTGACATCTTTGCCCAACATATGCATCTTGATATGTATGACCCAAGTTTCAATTTACAAAGTACCATTCCTGTGTCTACATGGACACATATTTTGTCAAAAACTAGTGACCCATACGAATTCTAGGAACTATTTGTTACCCCTACTTTTTGTCACCTCAACCCTGAACTAGTTATGAATAAACTATTCCCAAGTGTTTCAAACCTTTTGGCCAGTTGCCCAATTCCTTGTGATTTCTATTTTGGATCCCACCATACAATTATAAGAGTCCATGGTTTTTGTGGGGAACCAATGTTACTACCTAAGATTTTGACTCTTAGGTTAGCATTCTTAGAGGTCACCAGGTACGTATCTATAGTAGATAATGAATATGGCTTTGGCAAGAGGAAGAGAAAAATGTATGACCTCCCATGGATGACAAACAACATGGTAATAGAAACCAGAGATGCTAAGATTGTGCTGCTTAGAAAGCTAGCCTTCTTAGGTTTATTGCTAGTCAAAGACAAATGGGTATATGACCCAATGGTTTCATAGCTTCCTAGATAAGGAATAATAAAGTTGTTTCTAGAATTGCACATGAGGGCCACCCTTTTTGGGAAAATAGAAAAAATCCTAGGGAAGATACTCCTAGATTTTATGTTGAATTAAAAGATTTGCCCCTTTTATAAAATAGACCGTGGGAAACTTTCTATACTAAATAAAGGGATTTTGATCCTAAAGTTAGAATGACTTCTAGCTTAAGAAGGGCATTAAAGAATAAAGATTGGGATGCTAAGAAAATAGAAGCCTATTGGAAATATAGGCAAGAAATTTGTCAGACAACTCATTCTTTTGGGAATGTGGACACAGATGAGAGATGGGAAGAACTATGGGATGAGTGCCATCTGTCCCCTATATCTAGCCCTGACATAAGAAATTTGTTGACACAGGGTGTAGAGATGGAAGCCAGAGTAGGATCAAGCCAAGAGTCACAGGCCTTAGGGCAAACTACAGTGATAGTAACTATGTCAATTTGGCCCCAATCTCTCAGCATCATGGAAAAGCAAAAGAGTGTGGTGCCTTTAACACCAAAAGCTTCCCCATCAGCATTTGATTTAGCCTTCAATGAATTGAAAAATAAGTAGGGGTTATCTGATGATGAATGGTCTACCTATCAAACAAGATTACTGAAGCCATAATTTTAAAATTTTGATCTAGCAGGAGTTGTGGTTTCTTTTTTGAGTAGGCTCAAAAGTCCTTTGGGTCACCAATAATTGTAGAGTAAAAAATACTCTATGTTTCATTCTAATTTTTAGTTGTGCATTGAAAAATTTTGTCCCTACACACTTTGGTTCAAGATGATGAAGTTTACATTTAGAGCTCAGGCTTGATGTTCTTTTTGCCTCATTTTTCTCTAAGTGTTGAAGTCAGGCAGAAGTTGCCAAGTGTCATTAGCTGAGGCACCTTTCATAATTTCTATAAGTTGGTTAGGACATGCCACGTATCTCATAGTAACTCATTGGAATGTAATAAGTGTTAACATCCATGTTTCATATCAGCATCCACATTTCAAATCTCTTTTAAGTAAAAGGTTTCAACAAGCTAAGTATCAGGATCAGGCGGAGGGTGCCAAGTGGCAATCACAGAAGGTTTCAATTTGGTTTTCTAAAAGTGATGGAAGATGCCACATATCTCAGCTAAAGAGAATGGAAGCCACCATGTGTCAACCTCTGAATTATCTTCATTTTGTTTCACTGATATAGTAAAGACTGTGGTAGGTCTTAGGTTTTGTTTCTAAAACAAGCGGAAGCCACCAAGTGTCACTATTTGTGTAAATATGAAATGAGGCCCAATTTTTTCTATAATATAAATAGAGTGATGTGGAGATCAGCACATGTCACCTTTTGTAGGTTTCTCAAAAGGTGGCTAAAAGTAGTGGAGATCACCACATATCCCTAATTAAGTAAAGCAGAGATTGCCATGTGTCCTTTGTTGAGGCAAGTGGAAATTGCCACCTATCCCTATGCCCTCTTTAAAGTTTCTCAAGCGAGAAATGTTGTGGGTCTTATTTTATGTTAAGTTTTTAAAAGCTTTGCCTTTGTTGATATTTTTTGTGTCACTGCAAAAGTAGTCTAAGCTATGAGCCTCTATTTCTATTATTTTCATCTTTTACATTGATCATGCCTTGTTTGCTCTTAAATGTAATTGAATCTTACATATAGTTTCACTGTGCTTAGATTAAGGGTCGAATTACATTTAGGCACATTACCATAGTTAGATTTTCTTTTTTTGAATTTGTGTTTTTGTTAAAATTCCTATCCCTTTTCCCAGTATATGCTCGATATAAAGAAGAGACCAGCTTCTTAAAATTTTGGAGGTTGTTTCAAAGGTCAATTCCCACATTCTTAAAACTTCCCATTGTTGGTGTTAGAAACAAAGTGCAATTTTAACCATCAATAGATATAATAATCACCACCTTAATGGCTAAATCAATAGTAGTCTCATAATCAAAGACAAAGAAGGTTTTCTCCATAACTAGATTTGATGCCTTCACAACCTTAGACACTACTAATTGAGTATAACCAACCATAGTTACCTACCCAACCAGTGGTAAATCCTAAGAATAGGCAAAATATGCCTATTTATGGAGCTGACCAAGAAAGTAGTGTTGAAAGTGCTTTAGTTGAGTGTAATAATGTTTAGCTTAAGTTAGGAAAGGTAGTAAGAGATTTACCCATTACCATCACTAAAATTTCTAATGAATAAAAAACTCCTAAGTAACCTATAGTCTAAAAACTAAATAAAGATAAGGTAGAATCCACCATAACTCTAATCACACCAACCACAATTACATATCCCCTTGTTCCATTTCCTGAGAGACTTAAGGAATAAAAACCTAAGGAGGATTCTAAATTAATGTAAGGATTAAGAGAGATGAAGACATAAATTCCATTTTAAAGATCTATTACATCCCCAAAAAAATCTCATCAGCCATTCATAATGAAATTACATTAGGATAGGATGGTTATTAGCTAGACACATGCACAAACATCTCTCATCAAGAGATGGATTTCAAATATTATGACTTGTCATTATTCAAAAGTGAGGCAAATTTATTGTTTGAGGTGGGAGGTATCATACCTTTCATGTATTTTTTGAGCCATTCAAATAAAACATTTTCATAACCTACTAAATTTATTCCTTGGGTCCATAGGTACTATGAAAATGGGGGGTGACAGGTAGCATTCGGAACCAACCTCTTATTATAAAGTATGAGGCTTTAAGAAAGTATATAAGAAGATCTACTAGGGTGGAATTACTAAATTGATGTTGAGGATAACCAAGCACAACATAGATGTAGTGAGGGACTTTATTTCTAGCTGGAATAAGAGAGTAATGGAGATGAGAGGAGTTAAAATCAAGGTCATGGAGGAGTTTATCAGTTAAATTTATGAGCATGACATGTGATGGAGTGAAGGCATAAAATGACCAATACAAAATGTGGGATCTAGTCTAGAGGTTCTTCTGCATAAATGAATTTGTCAAAATAGACAAGAAGGGGTTCCCCCATGCTAACCTCCCATGCTAATGACTAAAAGTGTGCCTATAAGTGATGAAATACTTGACACTTAAAGGTAACCACACTTTAATTTTCTCCCACCATTTTTTAATATTAAATAACTTCTAGGGGTATAATATTAATCTCCCATTTTATCAGCTATAGTTTTTGGAGAGCACCACTCTCACCCATCAAGTTAATGAATCAAAACTTATACTATACCAAGGTCTCATCCTATCTTTGGTAAAGCATAACCAAACCCTATAGGGTAGGGAGGGTTTTTTGTGGGGTTCCTCTACTATGGAGGAATCCCCTGAGGAAGACCCTACCTTAGGGTCATACTACCCATCAGCTAGTACCCCCAAGCTAGTCTATCCAAAATATCTATTGATGACCCCCCTCTAAAATGGATTGTACCTAGACCCAAATTGATCTTACTAGATGAGGGTACCTCTAAGAATGTGGATAGGAAAGGTAAATATCTCATATCATAAGAGATTACAAATAATAAAGAGAAGTTATAAATTTTTAATAACAAGTTGCATGAGGCTGGGATGAACCTAGTGGGACTCATTCAAGAATGGAATGACTTAAATAGAAAAGCAAATATGACTAGCCAATCCTTATCCCATTCTAAAAAATTATACAAGACTTATATAAAATATCATTTGATAGTGACGGAGATCCCTCTCTTAGGATCCCCAACATTACTACCATCAGTAGAACCTCATTACATGAACAGGGGTAGAAAATGACATGGATGATCTTATCAAGAAATGACATAGAAGGACTTGATAATAAAACAAGGGCTAAAGTTTCTAAGAATAAGTAGGGTACACTAAAAAATAATACTGAGAAAGAAAAGGAAGCATTAGATGCCCCCCCTCCTGATCTATTTTGTTTTTTGTTTTGCCTCTCATGGGGTTAATTTGCTAATGTTTATTTATTTTTATTGTTCTAGTCCTTGGGGCTTACTACTCTCTTTTATAATTCTTTACTATGGTTTTTGGTCCCTATAAAACTAGGTATTTCAGTTGATCAAATAAAAAATGATATTCCTAAATTGAATCAAATAATTAAAGGATTATTCATCAAAGCACTAGGTAGAAAGAAATAATATCCTAAAAAAATTAACTAACTAGAAAAATTATTGACTTACTAGTAGGAAACATATTTTATTCCAAATACGAAAACCCTGGAAGTCTTGTGATGACTTTAAAAATTAGAAGCAAGCCCATATCGTGTGATTGTAGATCTAGGTACTGCCATCAACATACTAACTGTCAAAATAGTATAATATTTATCCCTCACAAGGCTTCATCCTACCACTATAATTTTTTAAATGGTAGATCAATCCACTTCTATTCTTGAAGGAACCATATAAAACATTACAATCACCATAGAATCCTAGGAATACCTTATATATTTCATGATCCTTCAACTTAAACCCAATAAATTAGGGTATCTAATTATTCTTGGAAGACCTTGGTTAGCTATAGTTGAAGCATGAATTAATTGTATATCTAGTAATATGACCATTTATAATAGAATATATGCCAAACAAATCTCCCTTTATTAGCTTGGTAAGCCTTCAATGGATCTTTATGAATAGATATGGGTGGATCAACCTAAAAAAAATTAGAATATTGTGTCTTCTTTAGCCATGGTTACTATAAAATAACATGTTTAATAATTTGAGGAATAGATAATAGAAGATTTGGACTAAGACAACCTATCTCTAAAATCTAACATCCTAGCTCTGAAGTCTGATAGCTTAGCTCTAAAAAATGGTAGCTTAGCTCTAAAGATGAAAAATCATGAATGATAAGAATTTAACTTCATTAATGAGAACCAATATAATGTCATAAGTCACCCAAACATGTTATCTAGTCTACAAGATATCCATCAAGGTATAGTTGGCTGGGCTCAAGAGGGCATAATTCATTTTTAAATGCTTTTAATTTTACACTAACTAATATAATCTCCAAATTTTAAACATTTTACAAGGATGTGGATACATTTCACATGCTACTACCACATCCATGTCCATTGAATATTTTGATGAGTGAATACAAGTAGGTAAATTCCATCATTTTAGGCAGTAAGCAAATTACAATCCATCCTTGTAAACTATTGAATATTAACATCTAGTTAAATAACCAACAAGAAATTCAAGTGTTTAATGTATTAATACAAAACATAAAATCCTTCACTTGGGATTATAATTATATGAAAGGAATACATCCTAGTGTTTATACCCATCACATTTACACCAAAACTATTAGACTAGTTAGACAACCACAATAAAGAATTAACCCAACCTTGAAATAAGTCATAAAGATAGAGATATAAAAAATATTGGAAGTTGTTTTCACGTACCCCATGTATTATATTAAATGGGTTTCACTTCTATTCATTTTACTAAATAATAATGGAAAATGGAGAGTTTGCATAGATTACAGAGAACTGAATAAAGCCACTATGAGAGATTACTTTTTTTTTCCTTTTATTGATTAAGTTTTGGATAACTTGGTAGGAAAGAAGTAATTTTATTTATTAAATGGGTTTGGTAGATACAATAAAATTAGAATATCCCTTGAAGATCAAGATACTACATTGACCTACCCCTAGGGAACATTTGCTTATACAGTCCTTCCTTTTGGATTATGTATTGCACCTACTACCTTTATGAGAATAGTGTTAGCCATCTTTTTTGATCTTAAAAATGATTTTTTGTAAGTATACATGGATTAATTCACTATCCATGGCAACACATTTGATGAAGCCTTGAGAAATTTAGACAAAGTGCTCACCAGATGTGAAGAACACCAAATATCCTTGATTCATGAGAAGTGTGTAATAATGGATGATGAAGGAATTATCTTAGGACATCATATCTCTTCTCAAGGAATAAAAATGCATCCCAAGAAGAATAAGGTGATTTCTAGTCTCTTCATTCCTCAAACACAAATATATGTCAAAAGTTTTCATAGTCATGTAGGATATTAAAGACTTTAGTAAAATAGTTACATCTATGTTTTCCTTACTAAAAAAAGACAATAAATTTGTATGGAATAATAAGTGTCAAGAATATTTTAAAACTTTAAAAACAAACTTATGACTACTTTAGTTTTTAAAGGACCTAATTGGGAACAACCTTTTCATATTTATACTGATGCTTCCAATAATGCACCAAGGGTAGTTCTAAGACAAAGATATGAGGCAGGAAAATTGTATACTATTTATTATATCAGAAAGAATCTTAATCTGATAGAGAAAAACTACACTACCACATAAAAATAATTTATTTCTATTGTTTATGCCATAAACAAGTTTAGACATCACATTACTAGTTACTAGGCATTTATTTATATAGATCGTTCATCTATTAGTACTAAATGAATAAATTGGTAGTAGGAGGTAGAATTATTATTTGGATACTATTGTTATAATAATTTAACATTACCATTATATACAAATCTAGAAAATCTAATTTTATTATTGACATTTTGTCTAGATTAATCACTACAAGTGAAGATAAACCTATAGAGGATGCTTTTCTAGATGAATAGTTGTTTTATATATCTACATACTCCCCATGGTTTGTAGACATGGTAACATTATTGGCAATAGAAAAGTTTCCTCATTCCTTTACTTCTAAAGAGAGAAAATTGTTTGATTAGAACTAGTTCTCATTTTAAATGGTTTAAAGGCATGTAATTTAAAAATAGACCTGATTATGTATTTCGTAGGTGTGTCTGACAAGATGAAGTATTTGAAATCATAAGAAAATGTCATATTAAACTAGGAGGAGGACATTATTCAATAAAAATGACCATTCATAAGATTATAAGTATAAGTTATTATTGGCTATCTCTTTATAAGACTATAAAAAGGTTTGTATGGCAATGTGATCCTTACCAAAGGATGGGTAAGTCTACTTTATCCTAAAAAATGCCTCTCCATCCTCAAATAGTTTTAAAACCATTTGAGAAATGGAGTTTAGATTTTGTTGGACCAATCAACCCACCAGCTCAAGAAAAAAGTATTTATTAATATGTACTAATTATGTTACTAAGTGGGTCAAAGTGCAGGAACTCATCTTTGCTCAAGAGGAAATGATTGTTGATTTCATATATCATAAGATCATGTTGAGATTTGGAGCTTATAGATCTATTGTTTCTAATTAAGGGACTCAATTAATGTCTAAAATGATCAAGATTTTTACATAATTTTACCAAATCAATCATCATAAATTTTCACTATATCACCCCCAAGATCATGGGAAAGTGGAGGTCACAAACTGAGAGCTTGAAAACATTCTAACCAAAATAGTGAATAGTAATATGAAAGATTGGGAAGATAGAGTACTTGAAGTAGTTTGGGTATATAATACAATATGGAAGACTACCATAGGATTATATTCATATTAACTTGTGTTTAGAAATAAATATTTGTTTTTAATAGAGTTTAAACTATAGAAACTGAAGACAATAGCTAATATGGAAGTTATTCTTGATGAAGCACAAAAAGAAATAATCATGTAACTGAATGGGTCAGATGAACTAAGAATGGATACACTCACTCAAACCAACATGATCTATAATTAAAAAACTATTGGCATGATGCTCATATCAGAGAGAAATAGCTTTAAAGAGGTGATTGGGTGCTTCTATTTGATTCCAAATTCTAGTATTTTAAAGTTAAGCTTAGGACAAGATGGTTGGGGCCATACTTGATCAAAACTATCAATAGAAATTGATATGTCTAACTTCAACCAATTGATGGTGACCAAAGGATACTTTTGGTCAATGGTTATAAACTTAAAGTGTATAGGATACTTCTTAGTAGGTAAGAATTAATTAAACATAGTCAATACCAATTTGACCTTATGGAAGACCCTGGTTCTTCCATTAAGGCTAAATGATCTTTGTAGCAACATTCAATAAAGGGGAGTGCTAAAACTAGAAAATGATAGTTCTCCTCCCTTAAAAAATTCAATATATAAAAAATTATATAAAATTGAAAAATAAAAAAAAAGTATAAAAGATTAAAAAAAAATTGAAAAGTGAAAACCAAAAATGACATTTTTTAGATGAAACTTCTACAATAAACATGAACTATTATATTTTCAATTAATTTATCTTCTCAAAATTATTTATACTTTAAAGAGACATGGAAACTTTAAGAGATAAGGATGGATCCTTATATCAAAATTACATTTTACTTACTTCCCAATATGTTATATATTTTTTATTTTATGTTCTACATGTATGACCATTAGGTAGACAACACTTCTAAATATGGATAAGTTCCTTTGATGCCACTTGGATGTGATTGAAGCTAGTACTATTTCCTAATTTTAAGACTTGATGTGGGGTTACTCCAAAGACCTTTGTAAAATATAATTCATAATGTATAAATAATTAAAAATATCATTTCAAGTGTTTCCAAGTATGATCTCTCACACCATGTAATCAATGTTGACCCCAAAATTACTCCATTAAAACTTTGCTTGCTCTGAAGTGCTTGGCCATAATATCTGCTATAATTTCATGGTAATTGTTATCATTTACACATGTTCCACCTTTTTTATCTCTTTATTTTTATTTATTTCCATATCATGTTCTAACTTTGTTACCTTACTTAGTACTCTATGCAAATTTGAACTTAGTTTTGCATTGTGAAAGCAAGTTTTTAAGAATATTGTGGATTGTTACAAAGATGGGGGGTAAAAAGAGAAGTGAACTAGAGTTGTTAGAACTTATTTTAAAATATGAATCTTCTAGGGTTATTTTTGAAATAATGGTATGGCTCAATTTTTTGAAGGCATTTTAGGGTTTTCATGATAACATTGTTCAAGAGTTTTTAGAAAAAATTGATGAAGATCATTTAGTAGCTTGGGGTGAACATATTCTTGTTGATTCCTCTATTATTAGTAAACATTCAAGGATTCTTGAAGGTGTGGTTTTTACTAAAAATTTGAATTTTATAGATCTAATTCAAATATTCATTGATGGCAATGAACCCCATCTTAAGTTAGCCAAGACTCCACAAGGCATTGTCATAGGGATCACTTGGGATAGTCTTCCACATCCATGGCATAATGTAGTATATTAGATCATGAAATACCTCACTTGTGATGGACAGTTCATTATGGTTGGTGGTGACACTATGTGACTTTTCATTCATCTAAAGAAAGGATCTACCAAAATTGAGTACTATGTAAACCTACCTTCTTATCTTTACCTTGTTATCCATCATGTAGCTTAGAAATTGAAAGGGGCACTAGATTGATTAAACATCATGGTTTAATTCATCTCATGTGTCAACACCATTTCATAAAGAAACCAAAGGGTGAGGAAGCTTGGTCTTAATTTTTTCAAAATTAACTCAAAATTCTTGGTAAGAAACCATAATGTCTTATTTCTCCTCCCATGATAGCAAGAATAGAGGAAGGTCCATCTTTAGTGCATACAACTCCAAAGATGTTGCAAAGGAGGTCAAAAAGGAAAATGAGGGGTTTAAAAAAAAATACTACCCCATCTATACAACTTTGGTGAAGTCATTGATTGATTCTCTAAGAGGAAGAAGAAGGTGAGGTACAAGCAACTAAAATTTTGTGTAGTTTAAGCTTTACTTATCCCATAGCAGTTATAGATATTGAACATACATTTGAAGAAACACAAACCCCTATACAAGAGATTGCACATGAAGAAGAAAAAACCTTACCTTCCATAGTTGATAAGGGTAAAGATCCACCCATGGAAGAAGTTTCATTTTCTCCTCAATGTATTCATAAAGAAAAATATTTGTAGCATGTTATGACCCTATCATGACATGAAAAAACTATTCAACAACAACAAATAGTGCTAGATTTCATAAATTGACATTTCAAGGTAAGGACCAAACCATTTCTAGTTTATAAAAGTGATATGAATATTTTATTGCTTATATTTGAGCGTAGAAAGTGATTATAATAGTAATTAATACTGAACAAACTAGAATTCATAATAAATTATTCTCACAATCTTATGAACTTATCACTTTACAAAATTCCCTTGTAATTAAGGATGCTCAGATTGATAATTCCTTGATGTCATTAAATATGAACACACATTCATGGATATACTTCTTAAAAGCACTATGGAAAGACAAGAACAAATTTGTGAGTTTTATATTTGTAACAAGTTGTTGGGACACCAGTCTAGATTTTTGGTTAATTAATTTATGGTAGAAACATAATTGCATGATTTTATTTCCACTATGAGAAATAAAATTTCTTGGGAACAAACACAATCAATTCCTAAAACTATAGAATACTATAAGATTATGTATAAGACCCCATTTTCCAGAAGCTCACAAACTTCTTGTTGCCTTCAAGCCTTTGTATCACATGTTCATGAAAGACAAGTTTCATGAATTGTTATGAGAAAATGTAGCATCCTTATGAGATTTTGTTAGCCAACATTCCTCTAACTCTATCACAAGAATTATGGTTAGATGGTAGACTTTACTTGTTTCCTTGAAATATAGGGAAGTCATAACTCCCATTACCATCAATTGGAGTCTTTGAATATCTAGGGTACTTACTTAGATTATTACTCATCTCATGGAAGAAAAAGGGTTAGATGTTTTGATTGGCATGAGATTTAGGCCACCTATTCTTCTTTATCCCATATCTCCTTGCCAAAATTGACATAATTAATTAGAAGTATAATTTTAAGCATTATTACACATTTGAGATTTGGGGGTTTTTTCCTAGAAATCATTATGATTAGGGACATCATTTTCAAATTGATGATATTAGACTATGATTGGGATTAAGACTCCTAGATTAAAGAATAGTTCTCCCCTAGTTTACAAGAGGACATGAAAAAGGTAAAGTGTGGGGAAAAAATGATGAGAATTATATATAACTCATTATATCTCATATAAATTATCCATAAGTGTTGTCTCTTAGTTATATATTGCATTACATTTTATAGTTAAGGTCTCATCTAAGTAGAAAATGAATACAATTGTATTTTGTTTTTATATGATATATTATTGATTCTCTATCTTGTTATTTGTGTTTAACTTGGATGAAATTAGTGCATTTTTGAATATAGAGATACATCTCTATGGCAAGATTATTTTGAGAAGTCATCAATAGTTTTGGAAACACCTTTTGGGTAGTAGTTTTGAAGACTCTTCATAAAACACTATGAGCTATGAAGATCCTTAGTCAAGCTCTAAAGATATTCTAAGAAATTCTAAAGATGTTTTGATGAGGCTTTGAAGACCTAGTCAATCATTCTCTAAAGATGCACAACCATGATCTAAAGATGCCCAGTTATACTCTACAGATTAATATAGCAACTCTAAAGATATCTACTATACATATGTATATTTTCCCTCTTTAAATATAATCTTTTATACTTTACAATTTATAGTAATAGTCTAAAATGATCCAAATATAAATGTACTTATATTTAATTAAGACATAATATCTTTAGATATATTTTAGTTATAATCCATCTATTTTTAGTTTAATCAATTCCAATGCTTCTTATAAGCATGGGATCTGATTCCTAGATCTTCTATTTATAATAAGCAAATTTTACTGTTTAGATCACAAGATTTTATATTCTAAGAATGGCCATTTAGATGTGATTTAAGTACATGTCTCCTTCTCATTCTAGGGTAATAGAGAGTATATAAAATTAAGAAATATTCATGTGTAATTTTGTAGTAGAATTCATAGCATCTATATATGTTCCTTTTGATAATGAATTATTAATAAAGTATAACATTCTATTCCACTAATGAGTTAAAGTTGATCTTATTTTGAGGAAGGAACAAGGGCCTACTTCTCTCTAAATATTAGGAAAATTGGTATTTATAATTTATAGTGTAAAAGTGTATTTTTTTATATAGGTATATATTATTTTACTTTAAGTGTGACTTTCCTTTTAATGCAAAGTATGATTTTCCTATCAATGCAAAGTGTGATTTCCCTTTTAGTAAAATGTGTTTCTTTTAATACAAGTTTGCTTTCATTAAATGTAGAGCTTGTTTTATTTCAATTAAAGTGAGTTTACTTTATGGAATGTGTGTTTTTAAATTCTCATAAGAGTAAAGTTAATAGGAAAGTTTTTTGACTAAAAAGTCTCATCTCCATATTCAAAATATGTCAAGAAGTAGTCTAGGTGATAGTAGGCAATCATTGTTATCACATTCTAAAATTAAAAAAAAATCCTACCTAGCCAAGAAAGTTGAGTAAGGAGTCTATAGTGTCTTATGCTAGATGTTTAAGTTTTGGATGTTGATGGTGTGAACTAAGGAATACTTTTAACAAGGAATGTTATAGGAGATATTCAAAGAGCAAAATTTTCTAGATTTACCTTTTTTACAACATAGGATTAGAATATTGGTTTTTGCCTTTAGGATTTAGATATAAATATTAGATTAAAAACCCCATAAATAATGAAATATTAACTCAAATATCCAACATCGCATTGCATATATCCTTGGAAACTGGCCCTAGTAGAAAATGACACTAATCCATTGGTTGGTTAAATGAAAGGTATAAAAACAACCTATCATAATACATGACTATATGAGGGTAATAAAAGTTATGAAAACATCCATAAATGTATGGATCTATTTATATCTAAGTTCTAATTTTTGAGAGGGTCATTTTAGCATAAACGAGAGTTTAAACAAATTTATGGATCAAAAGTTATACCCTTTGGAAATTTAAACTATGCATCATTTGTTTTTATAAATTTTTAAAGGCCATATGTGACCATATGAGGGTTTGATTTTTTTTAAAAAAATTCCTAAATATATATATATTTATTTATGTATAAATTTTACTTTTTGATATGGTCATTTTGGTGTAAATGATAGCTCAACTAGAGTTACAGATCAAAAGTTATGGCCTCTAAAAGTTTAAACTTTATGCCATTTACTTTTTAGAACTTTTTTAATGACATAATTGAACATAAATGGTCTTAAAATTTATTAAAACATACCTAATGGATATATATGTTTATTTATACATTTTAATTTTTAAGATAGTAATTTTGCTATAAATGATTATATGAGGGTCATAAAAGTTTAAAAAACATCCCTAAATGGATATATCTCTTTATGGATAATTTATACTTTCTTAGAGGATGGTTGTGGTGCAAACAAGTGCTCAAATAGAGTTATAAATTAGAAGTTTAGACTCTACATCATTTGTTTTAAGAACTTATTAAAGGTCATATGTGACCATATAAGGATCCAAAAAATTATAAAATATCCCTAATTGGATAAATTTATTTATGTCTAAATTTTACTTTATGATACAGTCATTTTCATGTAAATGAGAGTTTAAATAAAGTAACTGATAAAAAATTATGAACTTTGAAAGTTATAAACTTTTTGACTCCACATCATTTATTTTAAGAACATTTTGAAGGCCATACATGGCCATATGAGGTTCATATAAGTTTTTAAAACATTACTAAATGGATATATCTATTTATGGGTAAATTTTAATTTATAATACAAAGTTACGGATCAAAAGTTATGGCCTTTATAAGTTATGGTAAATTTTAATTGTTTTGGTGCAAATAATATCTCAAACAAAGTTACAGATCAAAATTTATAGCCTTTATAAGTTTGAACCCCAAATCATTTATTTTTAGGACTTTATAAAAGCTATACATGACCATATAAAGGTGTAAAAAGTTATGAAAATGTATCTAAATAGATGGAGTTGTTTATGTCTAAATTATAATTTATGAGATAGTTATTTTGGATTAAATGAGAAATTAAATAAAGTTATGAATCAAAAGTTATGGCCTTTATAATTTTGGACACTATATAATTTTTTTCATAACTTTTTAGAGGCCATACATGACCAAAAGAGGGTTTTGAAAGTTTTGAAAACATCCCTATATTGATGGACCTATTTATTGCTAAATTGTAATTTTTGATATGATCATTCTAGCATAAATGAGAGTTCAAATGAAGTTACATATTAATAGTTATGGCTTTTGGAAGTTTGAACCCTACATCATTTTTTTTAAAAAAAATTGGAGTTAATATGTGACCATATGAGGGTAATAAAACTTATGAAAACATCCCTAAATGTATAGACCTATTTATAGTTGAGTTCTAATTTTTGAGATGGTAATTTTTCCATAAGAACGAACTCAAATGGAGTTATGGATCAAAAGTTATGGCCTTTAAAAATTTGAACTCAACATAATTTATTTTTAAAATTTTTTGATGGACATACATGACCATTTGAGGGTATAAATAGTTAGAGTTAGTTATATATAAATTTTAGTTTTTGAGGTAGTTATTTTGACACAAATGAGAGCTCAAATAGAGTTATAGATCAAAAGTTATGGCCTTTAAAAGTTTGGATTCATAATCATTTATTTTAATAACTTTCTAAAGGCCACACATAACCATATGAGGGTTTGAAAAATTATAAAAAAATCCCTAAATAGATTGACACAATACATTACCATCTTAGATAGTCTTTTTGTTGCAAATGAGAGATCAAATGGAGTTACGGATCAATAGTTATGGCCTTCAAAAGTTTAATAAAGAGGAAGCTATATGTGACCATATAAGGGTCAAAAAAATTTAGAAAACATCCTTATATATATATATATATATATATATATATATATATATATATATATATATATATATATATATATATATATATATATATATATATATATTCTAAATTTATGAGATGGTCATTTTGGTGTAAATGAGAGCTCAAATGGAGTTACAAATATAAAGTTATGGCATCTTAAAGTTTGGAATTCACATCATTTATTTTAAAAGAAACATTAGAGGCCATATGTGACAATATGAGGGTGTAAAAAGTTTTAAGAACACTATAAATGAGATCTCAAAAAGAGTTATGGATCAAAATTTATGGCCTCCAAAAGTTTAGACTATGCATTATTTGTTCTTAGAACTTTTTAAAGGCCATGCATGACCGTATGAGGGTCAATTTTTAAAAAAAAAATTCCTATATATATATATATATATATATATATATATATATATATATGAATGCATTTTACTTTCTCAAATGGTCATTTTGAAATCAATGAGAGATCAAACAAAGTTATAGATCAAAAGTTATAGCCTTCAAAAGTTTGGACTCTACATATAAACTTTTGATCTATAACTTTGTTTTATCTCTCATTGATTTCAAAATGACCATATGAGAAATATATATATATATATATATATATATATGCATTTTAATTTCTCATATGGTCATTTTGAAATCAATGAGAGATCAAACAAAGTTATAGATAAAAAGTTATGGCCTTCAAAAGTTTGGACTCTGTGTCATTTATTTTTAGAACTTTTTAGAGTCTATATATGACCAAATGAGGGTCAAAAAAGTTTAGAAAATATATATAAATGGATAGATCTATTTATGAATAAATTTTAATTTTTGAAGCCATCATTTTAGCACAAATGCAAACTCAAATGGAGTAACATATCAAAATTTATGGCCTCTATAAGTTTAGACTCTACATCATTTGTTTAAAAAATGCCATACATGACCACATGAAGGTCTGAAATTTATAAAAATATCCCTAAATAGCTAGTGGCAATGTGTGACCACCTGAGATGGTTTATTTCATGCAAATGAGAGCTCAAATAGAGGTAAAAATCAAAATTTATGGCTTCCAAAAGTTTAGACTCTACATCATTTGTTTTCATAAATCTTTAGAGTCCATACGTGACCATCTAAGGTTATGAAAAGTTCTAAATATATCCCTAAATTGATAGATATTTTTATGGTTAAATTTTACTTTTTGAGATGATAATTTTAGTGTTAATGTGTAATTACGTAAAAGTGGTAATTAGATGATAAGAGTGTCACTTGATTTAACTTATCCTTAGGCTAGCCATAGACCTATCCTTGAGCATTAGACTTATATTTCCAATCATTTA
The DNA here is from genome assembly GCA_037957365.1 of Torreya grandis. Classification (NCBI taxonomy): domain Eukaryota; kingdom Viridiplantae; phylum Streptophyta; class Pinopsida; order Cupressales; family Taxaceae; genus Torreya; species Torreya grandis. Next base: position 3,738,671 of record JARHVA010000191.1, read on the forward strand.
GATGACCATAGTCACCTACATCTAGTTATAACATAGTCCCATAACTATCATTTCAGATCCCAATCTAAATTTATTAGAAATCTACCAAAAGGACATTAATGCCACATTTGGGACACTACAACCATATGGTTCTAGTGTCCCCAATTGGGTACTACTATCCTTAACCATGACTCTTCCCAATGGATAGTTTTTCACATGTGTGACCCTCATAAGGATGGCTTAATCTCATTTTATTATTTTCTCAAGTGAAAAAAACCTATAAATATAATTCTAATCCACCTTTATTCACTATATAGAAAATAAATACAAAAGTTATTCAAATTAAAGTTAAAATTGTTCAAAATTAAGGTATATAATCCCTATTCTACCCTAATTTATACATATTACCATATAAAACATCCCTAATTCCAATTTTCAAACACTTCAAAGCTTAAGCACATTCAAGGCATCCAAGGTCACTCTCATTCTAGCATTTACTTTCACATACATCAAGCACTAGGTGGAAGAACTACATCAAACTTGATCCCTCCTCAAAATATTGGTATGTAGGTAACTCTCTACATATTTAGATGTTAAATATGTCTAGTCCATCCTAATAGCAAACATAAAATTATTAGTTATGCCATTGTTACAAGGAAATTATGGTTTTCACATTAAATCAAGATTTATAGGTATAATATAGAGCTATAGGTTTTAGTCATGTAGGAACATGAAAACATAGACACGGATGTAGGTACACTCTAAAAATAGGAACAATCTTGCAAATGGGACATTAACACCATATTGAGGACACTACACATAGATGGTACTACTATAAAAGTTAGGTGCTACTATCTAGTGAACATATGAATATCATAACCTTGTTGATGACATAGACTACTACCTAGATATCAAGTTTTAGTATCTAGATAATCCATGATAGTCAATTTTTAGATAAGTCTTTATTTATCCCTATTTATTGATATTATTAGAAAGTCAAAAGAAGTCAAAGTTCATAACAAATTAGTACTTAATTATTGAATATTTATTTAATTTATTTATACATCTTAGCTATTTAACCAAACATAAGAATTACTTGTGTAAAACCCCAAAAGGTTAAATCATTTGGTGAACCTGTCTTACTTTGAATATTGTATCAATCCCTAGCTTGAATTAATTCTTATTTTTGATGAAATATATTTAGGGATGAATAATTTTATTTTTATAAAACCTAGCTAAATTAAAATCAAATTATTACTTAGGGTTTTAATTTATTTTACATCTAATTTAAATTATTGTAAAGAAACCCTAGCTTTAAAAATCCTAAGCCTAGATGCTCTTAGGGTGTGTATCCTTCTTTATCCTATTTTCATTAGCTATTATTAATTATTAAAAAAATCATTTATTTTATTTTAATATATCTATTCTAATTTATTTACTATATGCCATCTATAAAATCTATCTCTCTTCCCCTAGGAAGAAGTGCGAGACTATGTAGTAATCCTATAGACCATATTTAGATTCCAGCTATCTGAACCTATAATAAGGACAAGGAAAATATTAAAACTCTAGATATGAATCCCTCACATCCTAATTATGTGGAATTCAATTATAATTAATTTGAGGATGAAAAACATAACCAAGAACAATATCAGGTCCATATTGAGGATCAAGACACATTACCTCCACTTAATAATAATGATACAAGGATGAGGTATTACAAGGCTTTAGAGGTAGAATTTGGGAATAGACCCTGATCATGCATAGATTTTATAAGTCATATTATAAATAAATAATAATAACAACAATGGTCAATCTTCAACCCCTCTAGTTAATGATGTTGTTATTGCACTTTTAGTGGGGCACACTTAACTAACTTAGATATAATAACCCAAGTTTATTATTTGAACATAAATTAAAACTAATCCTTTTATGTCTAGTACTTCTCCCTAGATGTAAAATCCTTTATGTAGTAGGTTCTCTTTTTGAAATCTAAGGAGTTACATCATAAGTAGGGAGTAACTAATCCATCACATACCTTAGATTCCAACATTCTCTTACATACACCTTTGACACAACAAAAACTCCTTTGCCTCCAATTTCATAGCACACAAGCTCACATTATATTATTGAAAGGGTGACCCAAAGCATCAACTTATATTCTTTCATGTAGCATGCTTAGACTATATGTCTAATGATTGGTTTTTGATGAAGTTATTTCTATGAAGTCTCAAGGATTATGACCTACAATGGTTATATGATTTTCCTAACCAATCTATTGCATCATTTAATCCTTGATTAGATATGTTACAAGTAAACTTATATATCAACATAAGTGATAATATATCATATGCACAAGTAGCATAGAGAAATAAAAATTCAAATGAGCCCATAGCCAATTATGTCTTATGATACAAGACAATCATATCAAAATTGACTAGCCCCATGGCAGATAAAGAGATTCAATATATATTCAAATAGAGTATATTACCATCACTTCACTAATTATTATTACTCAAGAAGTTTCCCACATTTATACATATGTGCCACATAGTTAAGGAAAGAGAGGTTAAGCTCTTGGGAATGGGCAAACTCAAGTACACAAATGGGGTAGATTCAACTATTAAGGGTACAAATGAACCTCCATACAAGGTTAGGGCCCAAAAAATAGAAGTGATCAAAAGGCCATAGTTAATATAGTTTAGATCCTTCTCCTATATTGGTTTATTAGGTCCTCAATATAGATTCTTCATTAATCTACCAGAGTCACTAGCATGAGTTCTATAACAACTATTAGAATGCAATATCATATCTCTCCCTCCCATTAAAGAGGTTGATATGACACAACCTCTTCCAAAGAGTTACGATTCAAATGAATTCATTGATTATCATAAGGCACCATGCCACATGACAAATAAATGCATTAACTTGAAGTAAAAGATACAAGATCCTATTGAGGCAAACATTATTGATGTGGGTAGATGCACAAGGGAAATAAAACAACAAATAGAGGCAAAATCACTTAATATATTTCATATCCTTTCCAAAATCATAAATCTAATGAGGTAAGGGGCACATGAGGTGTTCTTTATACATATTAGTCTCATCAAACACTAGCTTCCTATCACTCTATTATAGAGGAGACATATCCACCACATAATATTATTGGCATGTATCACATTATAGTACCACCTAGACCACTTATTACATTTTAAAACTAGGAGATTATGGACAATGAAACATATTTACATGAGGTCTTCATATAAGTATATATAGACCACCATCTTATTCATGGTGTTATGGTTGAAAATGGGTCTAGCATAAGCATGTGCACCATGACACTCTTATAGAACTTAGAATATATAGTGTAGGATATATTCCCTATAGAAATAGTCATTAATGGTTTCAGTGTCCACATTTAGAGATCCATTAGGGATATTGTGCTTCCACTATAAGTTGGACTAGCACATATATCCACTCGATTCCTAATAGTACCTAGTGTGGGTGTATTTAACATATTATTAGGCAAGCCATGGTTATAATAGCTCTGATCCATCCCATTTACACTATAATAATGCCTCAAGTATATACATGCTAACTAGGTGGTTAAAATTGAGGGTATCCCATATGAATATCCTCTTCCCATCCTATAAGTAGTTCTAGCACATATTCTAGTCACACTTCTAACACTGACACTAGTTACAGTTCTAGTTCCATTACCAGATATTGAATGATTATCAATTATAGTAGAGAGTACATGTCTTATACATACATCACAATGTTTAGTAGAGTCCTTAAAGTATGCTAGGTCTACTTATACAATGCCTATGTGGACACATAATCTCCTTCAAAGACCATTATTAGAGAGACCATTACATCAGAGATACATCATATACTTTAGAGGACCTTCCTCTGCTTAGTTTACATCAAGATCAGTTATATTAGGGTCTAGGGGATCTCAATGCAAAGCACCCACATCACCAACATATTTTATATATACCAAATGGGTCCAGAAGACACCTACAAACCATAGGGCATTAAATTAATTTCCATCACATCATAACATCACTTGTTAGGTAGCTTCTAGTTTATATTATATAGCACACTAGATCATAGGCTCATAGTTACTCTTTCACACCACACACATGAACATAGTTACACTCTTCAACATAGGTCATAGTGATGGTTATTATCCCATGATATTAATAGGTTAATATGCTTCCTACCCTCGTAAATACTTCCTTCTCTATCTTGATCTGTGTATATATTTTATTTTTATATGCTTGTACATATATTATACTTAGAAAACACAAAAACAATATAATATGTCAAAATAAAAAAACATTGAAATATTTCAAAAATATTATTTTTTATAAATTACATGTATTACTGTGTTTATATTTATACTACTTGCCATATATTACATATTACTATCTATCTTAGTATAGTTAATTTTATCATACTTATATGTTTTACTTGTTCTTATTGAGTGCTTGTAGATTCTAGATAAGACTTCAATCCACTACATTGATCCAAACTAGCTATCATCTACCTATTAATGGAATTTACATTGATCCATGTTTATAAATTTGATACATCTTCCCACTGAGGGGCATCATTTACATAATCGTTTTAACTAGGTATTATCTTTACATACTATATATTCTAGTTATGCATTAATTTATCTGGATATTGATCATTGTTACTCATTGCTCAATTTTTTTCCAATCATCACTAGTTAGACTCAGTATATATGTATACTATCATTTACATAGATTTGCATTACATAGTTATACATGCTTTCATTTCTAGTTCCTAGACTAGACTTGATTATGTTTCTTATGCTTCTTCCATTTTGAGGGAATTTGAATATGCCATTATTCTTTGGATTATATACAACTTCTATGTTTTTATGCCTTAGACATATGTCCGTGTCCCTTGTGTGTGTTCTTTCATGTTTTTATATGTGGACATTTGAACATGTCCTTATATGTGGCCTTATGTCAAATTACTTGTTATTGGCATATGTGGACCTTTGAGCATGTCCTTGTATGTCTTCATTCTTAGATTTAATGACATATGCCCATGTCCTTTATAATATGGCCCCTTGGCCTACCTTTTTCATGCCTCATGTGTTTGTATGTTTACTTCCTTGTATGATTCTACACCATGACACTTGTATTTTCTTGTTACACATACACCAATTTTTTATGACATGAAATACCTTATACATCTACCCTTCCTATTTATGAGCCTTGATGGACATCATGCCCCATTCCATTAGGTATTTACTCAGGTTTATTACTATTATACATTGATTGCATCTATTTTGACAACCTTTTGTAATTTTAGATTACAACATACATCTTACATTTATTACTTATGCTCAGATACATTTACATTATGATGTTATGTTTTACATTATATTGGAATATCATGCACATGATTTGGCTAACATACTTTTTTAGAGTTACCTTTACAAGGTAGTTCTTCCACATATTTCACAACTAACCTCAAAAGATGGGAAATTCATAGGGGTTGTCATAGAGACTAGGCTCCTACATTATCTTTCATAGATATATTTTAGCACATAGGCTCAGTTATATAAATAATACTTACAGAAGACACAAAACATAATAAAGACATAATAGTTAGTTCAAATTACACAAAAATTGGACCAATTAATCATTAACACCCAGATTGGGACACTAGAACCATAGGGCACTATTGTCCACTATAAGGCACTACTATCCACTACAGGGGGATACTTGCCAATAACCCTAGCTTCAGGATGGTCTAAATCATTCATACCAATACACTAGGTATAATACATATTTTCATAGATACAGTTGCAAGTTTGGTAGTTATGTTTAGATTTATCTTAGATTAATTTATTACAATTAAAATTCATACTATTTACTCAAATTTAGAGGCATCATGCATAACATGATCACTCATAAATTTAGATCAACTACATAAGGTTAGCTATTACATACTTAATTTAGATTTAATATAGTCAAATCCCAGATTGGGACATGTGTGCATCACATAGCTCCCATATATTTAGCTTCAAATAGGTTGATTAGATGAAATGACAAACTCCATATATATATATATATATATATATATATATATATATATATATATATATATAGACACACACACACACACACACACACACACACACACACACACACACACACACACACACACACACACACACACACACACACTTTCTATCAAATTCTAGGTTATCACCATATGCATTCCTTACTCCATCTATAGTGGTTAGCATTCTTGAGAGGCTTAGAGCTACCTAATATACTTGAGTGGCTATGGAGTTGAATACATAGTTAGATGACTCAATTAGATACTTTTAGCACTATGTACTATATAGTTATAGATACATCTACTTCACATAGGGGAAATGATGAAGTCATGGCCTGCTTGAGTTTTTGAGCCACATCTATGAGAGGGTTTGACACATTTACAGTCTTAAGAATTCATAAAAATTAGGATCCACTAAGTAGAGGTGAACAATGATGGATTCAAAACTAGATTGAGTTCTTGAGCCACCCATATGAGGATTGAGCAAGCCATCATCTCAATTTAAGCTTTTCAATGATATGATCACTATGTACATTCACACACACAGGTTGTCACTAGGTTAATGCATTAGTTCACATACCCAATGAGGTGTATTTGTTACTTTCCTCTCTCTTTACTCAACTTTATGTAGCTTTTTTATTTTATCATAATCTTTTACTTTTGATTATCTCTTAAGTAAGAACTTATTTTTACATGTTTCATTATAGGACATTATTTTGGATCATTTTACACATGTGAAAACCCAAATTCACATACTCAAACTCAAATAAACAAGATTCACTTCTAAGGTAAGTCCATGTACACTTCTTTTTCCTTTATACTAATCATTTCACTTTTTTGTATTACTAGTATAAATGGAGGGAAAATATAATGACCTAAAAATGGTAATTGGATGCTAAGAGTGTCACTTGAGTTAACCTATCCCTAAGATATCAATATACCTATCATTGAGAATTAGACTTACATTTTCAGTCATTTAATAGACCACAATCACCTATAACTAGTCATAACATAGTCTCAGAACTGTCATCTCAGACCCCATTATAGTTTACCAAAAGGACATTAGCTCCATATTTGGGACACTATAACCACATGGCATTAGTGTCCCTAATTAGGTACTACTATCCTTAGCCCCAACTCTTCCCAATGAATATTTTTTCAATTGTGTACCCCTCCTAAGGTTAACCTAATATAATTTTCTTATTTGTACAAGCAACAAAACCTTATAAATATAAGACTAATCTACCTTTATTAACTAGATGGAAAATAGATGCAAAAGTTATTCAAACCAAAGACAAAGTTATGCAAAATTAAGATATTTGATCCCTATACTACCCTAATTTTTGTATATTATCAACTAAAATAGCCTTAATTCTATTTTTAAGCACTTAAAATCTTAATCACATTCAAGGCATCCAAGGCCACTCTCATTCTGTAATTCACTTGCACATACATCAAACATTAGGTGGGAGAACTACATCAGACTTGATCCCTCCTTGAAGTATTTGTATATAGGTAAATCTCTACATATTGGGGTGTTGAGTATGTCTAGTCCATATTAATAACACACACAAAATTATTAATTATGCCATATTTGTAAAGAGATTAGGGTTTGTACATAAAACCAATCTTTCTAAGTACAATATAGAAATACAATTTTAAACCATTCAATAATAGAACATACAGATATAGGTGTAGATGCTCCCTAAAAATAGAAACAATCCTACAAAAGGGACATTAGTGTCACATTAAGGACACTACACACAAATTATATTACTATCTAAAAGGGCACTACTATCCAAACTAGGGTTACTATCTAGTGAATAAACAAATACCAAAACCCTATTGATGACATAGACTACTACCTATATCTCAAGTTTCAGAACCCATTTCATTTATGATAATCAGTTTTTAGATAAGTCTCTATTTATTCCTATTTATTTTTTTATTATAAATTTAAAAAAAAGTCAAAGGTCATAAAAAATTAGCACTTAATTATTTCATATTTATTTAACTAATTTATACATATTATCCCTTTAACCAAACATAAGAATCACTTGTGTAAAACCCTAAAAGGTTAAATCTAAATGATAACTCAAATATAGTTATGAATTAAGAGTTATGGCCTTTAAAAGTTGGGATGTTTCATAATTTGTTATCATAAGTTTTTAGAGGACAATGTGTCCATTTAAGTTTCATAAAAGTTTTGAAAACATCCCTAAATGGATATATCTATTTATGTTTGAATTTTAATTTTTGATATGGTGGTTTTAGTGCAAATAAGAGCTCAAATGGAGTTATAGATCAAAATTTATGGCCTTTGAAAGTTTGGACTCCACATAATTTGTTTTGATATATTTTTAGAAGTCATACATGACCATATATATAAATGCCATACATGACCATATGAAACTTATATGGTCATGTATGAAATTGTATTAATAGTTATAAAAATATATATAAATGGATAGAAATGTTTATTTTTGAATTTTACATTTTTAGATGTTCATTTTGATGTAAACAAGAGCTCAAATAGAGATACAAATCAAAAGTTATGGCCTCTAGAAGTTTGAACTTTGCATCACTTATTTTTAAAGGCCATGCATGACCATATGAGGGTTTTAAAAACTTATAAAATTATCCATAAATGGATAATGATATTTATGACTTAATTTTAATTTTTGATATGGTTATTTTGCCATGAATGAGGGCTTAAACTAAGTTAAAGATCAATAGTTATGTATTCTAGAAGTTTAGACCCTGAATCATTTATTTTTAGAAAATTTTGGAGGTTATACATGACCATATAAGGTTCGTAAAAGTATTTAAAACATCCCTTAATGTACATATATATTTATGGTTTAGTTGTAATTTCCAAGATAGTCATTTTGGCATAAATGGGAGCTCAAATAGAGTTACAGATCAAAAGTTGTGGCCTACATAAATTTGAACTCTATATCATTTAGTTTCTAGAATTTTTAGGAAGACATAAATGACCATATAAGGATATTAATATTTTTTAAAACATACCTAAATGGATATAGTTATTTATGGTTGAATTGAACATTTTGAGATGGTTGTTTTGGTGTAAATAAAAGATCAAATAGAGTTACAGATTAAAAACTATGGCCTTAAGAAGTTTGGACTCAACATCATTTATATTGAGAGAATTTAAAATTTCATACATGACCATATGATGGTCTAAAAAGTTTTGAAAACATCCCTACATGGATATATTTGTTATGGCTAAATTGTACTTTTCTTAATGGTCATCTTGTCATAGATGAGAGGCCAAATGGAGTTATAGATCAAAATTTATGGCCTTCAAAAGTTTAGAGTCTACATCATTTGATTTTATAAATTTTTATAGTCCATACATGATATGTGGGCCTTAAAATTTAAAAACACATCCTTGATTAGATAGAGGTAATACATGACCATCTGAGATGATCATTTTGGCATAAATGAGAACTCAAATAGAGTTACAAATCAAAATTTATGGACTTCATAAGTTTAGACTCTACTTCATTTATTTTCATTAATTTTTTGAGGACATACATGGCCATTTAAGGGTCAATAAATATTATTATTTATGATTGGATATTAATTTTTAAGAAGGTCATTTAGTGAAAATATAAGCTCAAATAGAGTTACAAATTAAAATTTATGGTCTGAAGAATTTTAGACTCGACATCATTTATTTTTAGAAAATTTTGAAGACCATGCATGACTATATGAGGTCATAAAAAATTATAAAAACATCCATAAATGGATAGGTATAATATGTAACCATTTGAGATGGTCATTTTGGTGAAAATAAGATCTCAAATGGAGTTACAAATCAAAAGATATGGCCACTATAAGTTTGGAATCTAAATCATTTGTTTTCATAACTTTTTTGAGAAAATATGTGACCATATAAGGGTCATAAAAGTTTTTAAAACACACACACACACACACACACACACACACACACACACACACACACACACACACACACACACACACACATTTTTATCTAAGTTTTGATTTTTGAGATGGCCATTTTGACATAAATGAGAACTCAAACAGAGTTATAGATCAAAAGTTATGGCCTCTAAAAATTTGGACTCCACATCATTTATTTTTATAAATTTTAGAGCCAATACATGACCATATAAGGGTTTGACAACTTATAAAAATATATCTAAATTTATAGATATTTATGGCTAAATTATACTTTCTGAGACCATCATTTTATTGTAAATGATAGCTCAAATAGAATTTTAGATCAAGATTTATGGCCTCTAGAAGTTTGGACTCTACATTTATTTTTTATAAAATTTTAGAGGCTATAACTTTTTAAAACATTCCTAAATGGGCATAGATATTTATGGTTGAATTTTAATTTTTGAGATGGTTATTTTGATGTAAATGATATCTCAAATGGAGTTAAGGATCAAAACTTATGGCCTCTAGAAGTTTAGACTCCATATGATTTATTATTAGAACTTTTTAGAGGCCATAAATGACCATCTAAGGGTCAGAAAAGTTTTAAAAACATCCATAAATGGATATAAATATTTATGGATGAATTTTACTTTCCAAGATGATGGTTTTGGTGCAAATGATATCTCACATAGAGTTAGGAATTAAAAGTTGTGGCTTCTGAAAGTTTGGACTCTGCATCATTTATATTAAGAAATTTTTAGAGGGCATACATGACCATATAAAATTTCTAAAAAATAATATAAATGGATAAATATATTTATGGGTGAATTATAATTTTTAAGATGTCTAATTTAGTCCAAATGAGAGCTCAAATAGAGTTATAGATCAAAAGTTATGGCCTCTGAAAGTTTTGAACTTTTTGACTCCATAATATTTATTTTCAAAAACATTTGGAGGCCATACATCACTATCTAAGGGTCATATAAGTTATAATAACATTATTTAATGGATATATCTATTTATGGCAGAATTTTACTTTCTAAGATAGTTGTTTTAGTGTAAATGAGAACTCAAACAAAGTTACAAATTAGAATTTATGGATTCCAAAAGTTTACAATTAGCATTATTTATTTTTAGATACTTTCATAGGACATATGTTACCATATGAGGGTCAAAAAAGTTCTAAAAACATCCCTAAATTTATATATATATATATATATATTTATTTACAAATTATACTTGTTGAGATGATGGTTTTTGTTAAACAAGAGCTCAAATAGAGTTACGGATCAAATGTTATGGCCTCTGAAAGTTTGGACTCTAAAATATTTATTTTCCTAACTTTTTGGAATCCATACATGACCATATAAAGGTTTAACAAAGTTTTAAAAACACATTTAAATGTATATAGTTATTTATGGCTTAATTTTAATTTTTGAGATGATGGTTTTGGTGTAAATGAGAGCTCAAATAGAGTTACAGATCAAAAGTTACCTCTAAAACTTTGGACTCCACGTCATATATTTTCAAAAAAATTAAGAATACATATGTGACCATCTAAGTTCTATTTAAAAATATATATATATATCTAAATGTATAATGCTATTTATTTATAAATTATACTTTATGAGATGATCATTTGGGTGAAAATAAGATCTCAAATAGAGATACGAATCAAAAGATATATCTTTCAAAAGTTTAGAACTATCATTTATTTTCATAAATTTTCAAAGGCCATGAATGACAGTATGATGATTGGAAAAGTTATAAAAATATATTTAAATTAATATAACTATATGGATGAATTAAAAATTATGACAAGGTCATTTTATCATAAATTAGAGCTCAAATGGAGTTATAGATCAATAATCATGGCCTCCAAAAGTTTGAAATCCACCTCATTTATTTTCAAAAAAATTCAAAGGTCATATATTACCATATGAGGGTATAAAAAGTATTGATAACATGCCTAAATAGATAGAGCTATTTATGGTTGAATTTTACTTTTCGATATGATCATTTTGGTATAAATGAGAAATCAAATAAAATTAAAAAATAAAAGTTATGGCCTCAAAAAGTTTCGACTCCACATCATTTCTTTTTAAAACTTTTTTAGGGAATATACATGACCATTTTAGGGTTTAAAAGTTTTTTAAAACATTCATAAATGGATATAATTTTTTATGACTGAATTTTAATTTTTGAGATGGTCATTTTGGTGTAAATTAGAGCACAAACAGAGTTACAGGTCAAAAGTTATGGACTCTAGAAGTTTGGAATCCACATCATTTATTTTTAGAAATTTTTAGAACCATACATGACTATATGAGGGTCTAAAAATTCTAAAAAATTTCCTAAATGTATAAATCTATTTTATATTTTAATTGTACTTGCTAAGATGATGGTTTTGGTGTAAATGAGAGCTTAAATAGAGTTGTAGATTAAAAGTTATGGCCTTTAAAAGTTTTGAATCCACATAATTTATTTTAAGAACTTTTTAAGGCTATAAGTGACCAACTAAGGGTCTGAAAAGTTATGAAAACATCCTTAAATGGATTTATATATTTATGGCTGAATTGACTTTTTGAGATTTTTATTTTGGTGTAAACGAGAGCTCAAATAGAGTTACAGTTCAAAAGTTATGGCCTTCAAAAATTTTGAACTTTTTGAATCCACATCATTTGTTTTAGGAACTTCTTAGAGGCCATACGTGACCATATTAGGGTTATATAAGTTATAAAAATATTCTTAAATTAATAGAGTTATTTATGGCTGGATTTTACATTCTAAGACAATCATGTTGGTATAAGTGAGATCTCAAATAGAGTTATAAATCAAAATTTATTACCTCCAAAAATTTGGACTTTGTATTATTTATTTTTAAAACTTTTCAAAAGAGATACATGACCATATAAGGGTCATAAAAGTTATGAAAACATACCTAAATGGATAGATATATTTATGGCTAAATTATACTTTCCAAGATGATGGCTTTAGTGCAAATGAGAGCTCAAACATAGTTATGAATAAAAAATTATGATCTCTGAAAGTTTAGAATCTCCATCATTTATTTTCAAAACTTTCTGGAAGCCATACATGACCATATGAGGGCCTAGAAAAGTTCTAAAAATATCTTTAAATTGATAGAGTTATTTATTTCTCAACCGTACTTTTTGAGACTATGGTTTTGGTGTAAATAAGAGCTCAAATAGAGTTACAGATCAAATGTTATAGCCTTGAAAAGTTTTAAATCAACATAGTTTATTTTTAGAACTTTTTGAAAGACATACATGATGATATATAAGGGTACTAAAAGTTCTAAGAACATCACTAAATAGATAGTGTTATTTATGACTGAATTGTAATTTTTGAGATGGTTGTTTTTTTTGAAATGAGAGCTCAAAAAGAGTTACGAATCTAAAATTTATGTCCTTTAAAAATTTTAGAACTATATATAATTTATTTCCATAACTTTTTAAAGGCCATACGTGACCATATAAGGGTCATAAAATTTCTAAAAATATTGCTAAATGGATAGAGCTATTTATGGATGAATTAAAATTTCTAACATAGTCATTTCAACGTAAATGAGATCTCAAAAAGAGTTATAGATAAAAAGTTTTGAAAACAACCATAAAGGGATAGTTCTATTTATGGATGAATTTTACTTTTTTAAATATTGTTTTGGCACAAATGATATCTCAAATGAATTTAAAGATCAAAATTTATGGCTTCTAAAATTTTGGACTCCACATCATTTAGTTTTTGAATGTTTTAGGGAAAAAATGTGACCATTTGAGTGTTATACAAGTTTCCAAAAACATACTTAAATAGATATATTTGTATGTGTCTAAATTATAATTTTCAAGATGGTATTTTTGGTGTAAACTAAATCTTAAACAAAGTTATAGATCAAAACTTATAGCCTTTGAAAGTTTGGACTCCACATTATTTGTTTTCCAAACTTTTTAGAGACATACATGACATTTAAGGATCCAAAAAGTTTTAAAAACATATCTAAAATGGATATATATATTTATATAAGAATTTTAATTTCCAATATGATGATTTTGGTGTAAAGGAGAGCTCAAATATATTACAGATCAAAAGTTATGGCCTCTAAAAATTTTGATTTTTTTTGCTCCACAACATTTGTTTTCAAAACTATTTCAAGGCTATACATGACTATTTGAAGGTCATAAAAGTTATAAAAACAATCCTACACACACACACACACACGCACATGCACACGCACACGCACACGCACACGCACACGCACACGCACACGCGCACGCGCACACACACACACACACACACACACACACACACACACACACACACACACACACACACACACAGTGTGTGTGTGTGTGTGTGTGTGTGTGTGTGTGTGTGTGTGTGTGTGCGTGCGTGCGTGCGTGCATGCGTGCGTGTGCGTGTGCGTGTGCATGTGCGTGTGCGTGTGCATGTGTGTGTGTGTGTATGGTTTAATTTTAATTTTTGAGATGTTCATTTTACTACAAATGAGAGCCCAAATGGAGTTATAGATCAGAATTTATGACCTCTATAACTGTTGGACTCTAAGTTATTTATTTGTAGAATAGTTTAGATGACATATATGACCATGTAAGGGTTATAAGAGTTAAAAAATCATACCTAAATGGATATATCCATTTATGTATTAATTACACATTTTGATATGATGGTTTTAGTGTAAATGAGAGATCAAATAGAGTTATGAATCAAAATTTATGGCCTTTGAAAGTTTGGACTTTGCATCATTTATTTTTAGAACTTTTTAGAAGCCATACATGACCATATAAGGTTTATAAAAGTTGTGATAACATAATTAAATGGATAAATATATTTATGGATTAATTTTACTTTTGATATTATGGTTTTGGTTTAAATGAGAGATTAAATGGAGTTACAGATCAAACGTTATGGCTTCTAAAAGTTTGGACTCTGCATCATTTATTTTTAAAACTTTTTGGAAGACATATGTGACCATATGAGGGTTTAAAATTTTATTAAAACATATCTAAATGGATAGAGATATTTATTTATGAGTTTACCATTTTGACATGATTATTTTGGCATAAACGAGAGTTCAAATGAAGTTATATATCAATAGTTATGGCCTCCATAAGTTTTAAATTTGCATCATATATTTTCATAACTTTTTATAGGTCATACATTACTATATGAGGGATAAATTTTTTTGAAAATAATCTTGAATGATAGATTTATTTATGTCTAAATTCTAATTTTTACGATGGTGGTTTTAGCATAACTAAGATTTCAAATAGAGTTACAGATCAAAAGTTATGGCCTCCAAAAGTTCATACTCTACATCATTTATTTTTAGAAATTTTCAATTACCATACATAACCATATTATGGTATTAAATTTTATTAAAACAAACCTAATTCATAAAACTATTTATGGTTATGTTTTACTTTTTGAGATAGTCATTTTGGTGCAAATGAGATCTCAAGCAAAGTTATAGATCAAAAGTTATGGCCTCCAAAATTTTGGACTCTACATAGTTTTTTTAAGAAAATTTTAGAGGCCATATATGACCATATTATGTTCCTAAATGTTCTTAAAACATCTATAAATGAATACTGATATTTATTTCTAAATTATACTTTCTAATATAGTCATTTTAAAGCAAATGAGAGCTCAAATAGAGTTATAGATCAAAATTTACGACCTCTAAAAGTTATAAAACATCTCTCAATGGATAGTTATATTTATGGATAAATTATACTTTTTTAGATGATTATTTTGGTGCAAATGAGAGATCAAACCAAGTTACAAATAAAAATATATGGCCTTGGTATTTTTGGACTCATATCATTTGTTTTCATAAATTTTTAGATACCATACATGACCATATAAGTTTCTAAAAAGTTATTAAAAACATACCTAAATAGGTATATCTATTTAAGGCTAAATTTTAATTTTTGAGATGGTCATTTTAGCACAAACAAGAGCTCAAACATAGTTATAGATCGAAACTTATGACCTCTAGAAGTTCTAAATTTTTTGAATTTGAATCCTTTATTCTCAAAACTTTTTAGAGGCCATACATGACCATTTGATGGTCATAAAAATTATAAAAACATCATTAAATGGATAGATTTGTTTATGCGTAAATTTTAATTTTTGAGATGGTCATTTTGGCATAAATGAGAGCTCAAAAAGAGTTACAAATCAAAAGTTATGGACTCTAGAATTTTGAACTTCGTATTATTTATTTTCATAACTTTTTAGAGGCTATACATTACCATATGAGGATCTGAAAACTTTTTAAAACATCTATAAAAGGATAGATCTATTTTAAATGAATTTTAATTTTTGATATGGTCATTTTGATGGAAATGAAAGTTCAAATGGAATTAAAGATCAATAGTTATGGCCTCCATAAGTTTGAACTCTCCATAATTTGTTTTTAAAACTTTCTGGAGGACATACATAACATATGAGGGTCATAAATGTTATGAAAAAATACCTAAATTTATATATCTATATATGGCTCAGTTATAATTTCTAATATAGGTATTTTGGAAAAAAATGACATCTCAAATAGAGTTATGTATTAAAAGTTATTTACTTCAAAAATTTAGACTCTACATCATTTGTTTTTAGAACTTTTCAAAGGCCATATGTTATCATATGAGGGTCTGAAAAGTTTCAAAAACATCCCTAAAAAAATAGAGCTATTTATAGTTGAATTTTAATTTCCAAGATAGTGATTATGGTATAAATAAAATATCAAATGAAGGTTACAGATCAAAAATTATGGCCTCCATAAGTTTAGACTCTACATCATTTAATTTTTTTTTTTTTTTAAAATGTCCTAAAAGTTTTGAAAAACATCCCTAAACAAATAGATATATCTATGGATAAATTAAACTTTATGAGAGGATCATTTTGATGTGAATAAGAGTTCAAATGGAATTATGGATCAAAATTTATGGCTTTTGAAAGTTTAGAGTCCACATAATTTTGTTTTAGAACTTTTTTTGAAGGCCATACATGACCATATATAGGTCTAATTTTTTTTGAAAAACATCTCTAAACAAATATATCTCTATATGTCTGAATTATAGTTTCCAAAATGGTTGTTTTGGCATAAACAAGAGCTCAAGTAGAGTTATGGATCAAATTTTATGGCGTCTATAAGTTTGGACTCTGCATTGTTTGCTTTTAAAACTTTTTAGAAGCCATACGTGACCATCTGAGGGTCCAAAATTTTCTAAAAGCATCCTTAAATGGATATATCTAAGGCCAAATTAGGTCATGTATGGACTCTTATTTTTTTAGAATAAATGATATGGATTCCAAGCTTTAGGAAGCCAAAAAATTTAATCTATAACTTTATTTGAGATTTCATTTAATCCAAAATGATCATCTTAGAAATTAAAATTTAGCCATAAAAAACTCTATCCATTTAGGTCAATTTTCCTATCTTTTCCAACCCTCAAATGGTTATGTATGGCCTCCAAAAAGTTCAAAAAATAAATGATATGGAGTCCAAACCTATGGATGTCATAAATTTTGATCTTTAACTTTGTTTGAGTTATGGTTTATGCCAAAATGACTGTATCAAAATCTAAAATTCATCCATAAATATCTCTATCCATTTAGGGTTGATTTGAAAACTTTTCATACCCTCATATGGTCATGAATGGCCTTTAAAAAGTTCTAAAATTAAATGATGTAGTGTCCAAACTTCTAGAGGCCATAACTATTGATCTATAACTTCATTTAAGCTCTCATTTAAAACAAAATGACCATATTAGAGTGTTAAATTCAGCCTTAGTAACTCTATCTATTTATGGATGTTTTCAGATATTTTCATAACCTCATATGGTCACATATGGATTCTAAAAAGTTATGAAAACAAATGATGTGGAGTTCAAACTTCTAGAGGCCAGAACTTTTGATTCATGACTCCATTTGAGCTCTCGTTTACACTAAAATGACTATCTCAAAAAGTACAATTCAGCCATAAATTTCACTATCCATTTAAAGATATTTTTATAAATTTTCAAACCCTCAAATGGTCATATTATTTTATGAAAAGTTTTGAAAATAAATGATGCAAAGTCCAAACTTATGGAGACTATAAATTTTGATCCATAACTCCATTTGAGCTCCCATTTACACTAAAATAACCATATTATAAACTATAATACATAAATAATTATCTTTATCTATTTGAGAATGTTTTTAAAGTTTTTTGGAAACTAAAAAGGTCATGTTTGGGATTTGAAAAGTTTAAAAAATAAATGATGCAAAGTCCAAACTTCCATAGGCCATAACTTTTGATCTATAACTGCATTTGAGTTCTCATTTGTAATAAAATGACTATCCTTAAAAGAAAAACCTATCTATATATAACTCTATATATTTAAGTATTTTTGTAACTTTTTAAACCCATAGATGGTCATGTATGGTATCTAAAAATTTGTGAAAATTAATTATGCAGATTCTAAACTTTTAAAGGCCATAAATTTTTATTTGTAACTCCATTTGAGCTCTCATTTGCATCAAAATGAATGTCCAAAAAATGATAATTTAGCCATTAAAAACTCTATTTATTTAATTTTAGACCCTCACATGGTCACTTAGGTTTGAATTTCACTTTATAAGATGGTTATTTTGGCACAAACAAGATCTCAAATGGAGTTATGAATAAAAATTTATGACCTCAAAAAATTTGGACTCTGTATCACTTGTTTTCAAAAAACTTTAAAGGCCTTACATGACCAACTAAGGGTCTAAAAGTTATTAAACATTCCTAAACTGATATAAATATTTATGTTTGAATTTTAGTTTCTAAGAGGATTATTTTAACATAAATGAGAGCTCAAATATAATTACAAGTCAAAATTTATGGCGTTCAAAAGTTTTGACTCTTCATCATTTATGTTTTAGAAAAATTTACAAGCCATACATGACTATCTAAAGCCTTTAAAATTTCTAAAAATATATCTAAATAGATATAATTATTTAAAAATGAATTTTAACTTATGATATGGTCATTTTCGTGCAAATGAGAGCTCAAATGGAGTTATGGATCAAAATTTATGGCCTCCAAAAATTTGAACTTTGCATCATTTATTTTTAAAACTTGTTAGAATCCATATATGACTTAAAAATGTCTTAAAATTAATAAAAATATTTGTAAATTTATAGATATATTTATGTCTAAATTTTACTTTCTAAGACAATCATTTTTGTCCAAATGAGATCTCAAATGGAGTTACAGATTGAAAGTTATGGCCTCCAAAATTTTGGACCCTGCACCATTTATTTATAAAAATTCTTAGAACCCATGCATGAGAATATAAAGGTATAAAAAGTTTTGAAAATATTCCTAAATATTTATAAACGTTTATAAGTCCTTACATTTATAAATATTTAGAAGTTTCCACATGTATAAACGTTTATAAGTCCTTATATTTATAAATATTTAGAACCCATGCATGAGAATCTAAACGTTTATAAGTCCTTACATGACTATCTAAGGGTATAAAATGTTATAAAAATATTATTAAATGCATAAAACTAGTTATGGATGAATGTTAATTTTTGATATGGTTGTTTTGGCATAAACGAGAGCTCAAACAGAGTTACGTATCGAAAGTTATGGCCTCCATAAATTTGGACTTTGTATCATTTGTTTTCAGATATTTTCAAAGACCATACTTGAACATATGAAGGATGAAAAGTTATAAAAACATTTGTAAAGAGATATATATGTTAATGGCTAAATTAAACTTTGAGATAGTCATTTCATTGTAAATGAGAGCTCAAATAGAGTTATAGATTAAAATTAATGACCTTCATAAATTTGGACTCTACATCATTTATTTTTGAAACTTTTTAGAGGCCATACAT
The DNA here is from genome assembly GCA_037957365.1 of Torreya grandis. Classification (NCBI taxonomy): domain Eukaryota; kingdom Viridiplantae; phylum Streptophyta; class Pinopsida; order Cupressales; family Taxaceae; genus Torreya; species Torreya grandis. The sequence goes on from JARHVA010000191.1 coordinate 3,758,603, forward strand.
GACCATCTAAAGATCTAATTTTTTTTTGAAAAACATTCTTTATATATATATATATATATATATATATATATATATATATATATATATATATATATATATATATATATATATATATGGCTAAGTTGTAATTTTTATATATATGGTTGACTTATACTTTTTGAGATAGTAATTTTGCATAAATGAGGGCTCAAATAGAATTATAGATCAAAATATATGGCCTTTAGAAGTTTGAAGGCCCTATCATTTGTTTTCAAAACTTTTTAGAGGCCATATGTGACATATAAGGGTGTGAAAAGTTATAAAAATATCCCTAAATGGATAGAGTTATTTATGGATGAATCTTACCTTATAAAATAGTCATTTTGGTGCAAATGAGAGCTAAAATAGAGTTACTATCAAAATTTATGCCTTACAAATGTTTAGACTCTACATAGTTTATTTTTAGGACTTCTTAGAGGCTATACATGACCATCTAAGGGTTTAAAAAGTTATAAAAACATCTATAAATAAATATAGTTATTTAAAGGTGTATAATACTTTTTGAGATGGTTTATTTGGTGTAAACAATAGCTCAAATAGAGGTACAGATCAAAATTTATGGCCTCTATAAGTTTGGCCTTTGTAACATTTGTTTATAAAACATTTTGGAGGCCATACATGACCAGTTAAGTGTCTTTTAAGTTTTTAAAACACCTTAAATAGATATATCTATTTTTGGATGATTTTTAATTTTTGAGATGTTCATTTTGGCATAAAAGAGAGCTCAAATGAAGTTAAAAATCAAAAGTTATGGCCTCTAGAAGTTTGGAATATGTATAATTTTTTTTTTCAAAAACATTTAGAGCCCATACATGACTATATGAGGGTCTGAATATTTTTTGAAATTTTTTATAAATAGATATATCTATTTATGGATAAAATAAATTTTCAAGATGGTCATTTTAGCATAAACAAGAGTTCAAACAAAGTTATAGATCAAAATTTATGGCCTCATTAAGTTTGGACTCTACATCATTTATTTTTAGAACTTTTTAGAAGTCATGTGTGACCATATAAGAGTTCAAAAAGATCTAAAAATATAGCTCAATAGATATAAATATTTATTTCTAAATTATACGTTTTGAGATGGTCATTTTGGTGCATATGAGAGCTCAAATGGAGATATGGATCAAAAGTTATGGCCTCTATAAGTTTTGAATCCACCTCTTTTATTTTTAGGGATTTTTAGAAGCCATATATGACCATCTAAGGTTTATAAAAGTTTATAAAACATGTCTAAATGGATAGTTCTATTTATGGATTGATTGTACTTTCTAAAATTGTCATTATTTTCATAAATGAGAGTTCAAATCAAGTTACTAATCAAACGTTATGGCCTCCAAAAGTTTGTATTATGCATTATTTGCTTTCAAAACTTTTTAGAGGCCATAGTAACCATCTAAGGGTTTGAATTTTTTCAAAAACATATCTAAAGGGATATATCTATTTATGGCTGATTGTAATTTTAAAGATGATAATTTTAGCATAAATGACAACTCAAATGGAGTTACAAATCAAAATTTATTGCCTCAAAAAGTTTGGACTCTAAATAATTTATTTTTTTAGAACTCTTTAGAGGTCATTTGTGACCATGTGAAGGTCTAAAAATTTATAAGAAAAACATCCTTGAATCGATAGTATTATTTTTGGCTGAATTTTAATTTATAAGATGGTCATTTTGGCATAAATGGGATCTCAAATAGAACTATGTATCAAGGGGTTATAGCCTATGGAAGTTTGGTCTCCACATCAATTATTTTCAAATGTTTTAAGAGGCCATGATGACTATATGAGTCCCTGAATTTTTTTCAAAACATTACTAAATATATATATATATATATATATATATATATATATATATATATATATATATATATATATATATATATATATATGGTTAAATGGAACTTTATGAGACAAAAGTTTTAGCATAAACAAGATCTCAAATGGACTTAAGAATCAAAAGTTAAGGCCTTTAGAATTTTAAACACTTCATTTATTCTTATAACTTTTGAGAGTCCATACATTACCATCTAAGTGTTTTAAAAGTTTTAAACATCCCTAGATATATAAATCTATTTATGGAATTGTACTTTCTAAGACATTCATTTTGTTGCGAATGAGAGCTCAAATGGAGTTGTAGATCAAAAGTTATGTCCTCCAAAAGTTTGGACTTTGCATCATTTATTTTCAAAAAAATTTAGAGTCCATACATGACCATATTAGGGTCTAATTAGTTTAAAACATATCTAAATGGATAGAGTTATTTATGTCTAAATTATATTTTATGAGATAGTCTTTTTAGCATAAACAAAAACTCAAACTAAGTTACAAATCAAAATTTAAGGCCTTTTTAAGTTTGGACCTTGCATAATTTGTTTTTAAAACATTTTAGGGGCCATATATGACCATTTAAGGGTATTAAATGTTTTGAAAACATCCCTAAATGGATAGAGTTATATATAGCTAAATTTTACTTTCTAAGGCAATCATTTTGGTGAAAATGAGAGCTCAAATTGAATTATAGATCAAAAATTATGGCCATCAAAAGTTTGAACTCTCCATCATTTGTTTTCAGAACATTTTAGAGGCCATACATGACCATATGAAGGTCCAAAAAGTTTTGAAAATATTCTTAAATGGATAGAGCAATTTATGGTTGAATTGTACTTTTTGAGATGATCATTTTATTGTAAATGAGATATCAAGTGGAGTTATAGATCAAAGTTTATGGCCTTTGAAATTTTGGACTTCATATATTTTTTTTTCAAAACATTACTTTTTGAGATGGCCCTTTTAGTGCAAATCATAGTTTATTCAGAATTATGGATCAAAAGTTATGGCCTCGAAAAGTTTGAACTATACATCATTTATTTTGAAAACTTTTTAGAGGCCATGCATGACCATATAAGGTTTTTAAAATTATAAAAACATTCCTAAAAATATATAGATATTTATGGTTGAATTTATCTTTCTTAGATAGTCATTTTATAAAAAATGAGAGCTCAAATGGAGTTACAAATTGAAATTTATGGCCTATAAAATTTTGGACTCTACATCATTTCTTTTCAAAACTTTTTTAAGGTCATACATGACCATTCAAGGGTATATAAATTTTTAAATAAATCTATAAATGGATAGATATTTTTACAGCTAAATTTTAATTTTCAAGATAAGTGTTTTGCCATAAACAAGAGCTCAAACAAAGTTATGGATCAAAAGTTATGGCCTATGAAAGTTTGGACTCTATATCATTTATTTTTAAAAACATTTTAGAGTCCATATGTGATCATGTGAAGGTTTTAAATATTATAATTCACACCTAAGTGGATATATTTATTTAAAGTTGAATTTTACTTTCTGAAATGATCATTCTGGTGCAAAAAAGATCTCAAATAGAGTTATGGATCAAAAGTTATGACCTCCAAAAATATGGACTCCCCATAATTTATTGTCATAACTTTTTAGAGGACACATGTGACCATTTGAGGGTCTAAAACATATATATATATATATATATATATATATATATATATATATATGGATTAATTATACTTTCTAAGATGGTCATTTTTGTGCAAGTGAGAGCAAAAATGAAGTTATACATCAAAATTTATAGCCTCTAGAAGTTTAGAATCTGCATCATTTGTTTTTAAAACTTTTTGGAGGATATACATGACCATATAAGGGTCTTAAAAGTTTTGAAAACATACATAAATAGATAACTCTATTAATAGTTGAATTTTACTTTTGAAGATGGTTATTTTGGTGTAAACAAGAGCTCAAAAAGAGTTACAGATCAAACATATGGCCTCTGAGAGCTTAGATTCCACATAATTTATTTTCTAAACATTTTAGAGGCCATATTTGACCATCTAAGGGTCTAAACTTTTATAAAAACATCTATAAATAGATAGATAAATTTATGGCTAAATTCACTTTTTGAGATGACCATTTTGGTGTAAAAGAGATCATAAATAGATTTATGAATCAAAAGTTATGGCCTCTTGAAGGTTGGACTATGCATCATTTGTTTTCAAAACTTTTTGGAAGCCATACATGACCATCTCAAGATCAAAAAAGTTATGAAACATAATAAATGGATAGATCTATTTATGTCTAAATTTTAATTTATGAGATGATTATTTTGGCATATATGAAAGCTCAAATAGAGTTACAGATCAAAATTTCTGCCCTCTAGAGGTTTGGACTCTGCATAATTTTTTTTATAAATTTTTATAGGCCATATGTAACCATATAAGAGTTTAAAAAGTTATGAAAACATACATAATGGATATAATTAGTTATGGTTTAATTTTAATTTTTGAGATGGTCATTTTGGCATAAACAAGAGCTCAAACAAAGTTATAGATCAAAATTTATGGCTTTAAAATGTTTAAACTCCACATCATTTATTTTCAAAAAAATTCAAATGACATACATGACCATATAAGGGTCCATTTTTTTTTAAAACATCCTTAATTGGAAAGAGATATTTATGCATGAAATCTACTTTTCAAAATGGTTATTTTGGTACAAACAATAACTCATATTGAGTTATAGATCAAAATTTATGGCCTCCAAAAGTTTAGATTTTACATCATATGTTTTTAGAACATTTTAGAGGTCATACATGACCATATTAGGGTATAAAAATTTATTAAAATATACCTAAATGGATAGAGTTATTTATGGATTAATTTTACTTTTTGATACAATAATTTTGGCATAAGTGAAAGCTCAAATTGATTTACAAATCAAAAGTTATGGCCTTCAAAATTTTGGAGTATGTATCATTTGTTTTTAAAAATTTATGGAGCCCATACATGACCATATAAAGGTTTGAAAACTTTTTAAAATATCCCCAAACCTATAGATATATTTATGGTTTAATCTTAGTTTCTATTATGATCATTTTTTTCAAACAAAAACTTAAAAAGAGTTATGGATCAAAAGTTACGACCTCTAGAAGTTTGGAATTTGCATCATTTGTTTTAAAAACTTTTTTGAGGCCATACATGACCATATAAGGGTGTAAAAATATTTGAAAACATCCCTTAATGGATAGAGATATTTATGGTTAAATTTTAATTTTTAAGATGGCTATTTTATTGTAAACGAGAGCTCAAATAGAGTTATGGATAAAATAATATGGCAACCAGTAGTTAAGACTCTATATCATTTGTTTTCATAGATTTTAAAAGGCCATACGTGACCATATAATGGCATGAAAAGTTTTGAAAAATTGTATAAACTAATATGGCTATCTATGGCTCAATTTTACTTTCCAAGATGGTCATTTTAACATAAACATGAGCTTAAATAGAGGTCATATGTGACCATATGAGGGTTTAAAATTTTAGATTATTCTAGTTAAGATTGATTAGGTAATACTAATCTTGTGTGTAAATGCCTAATTAATTAGTGGGCCACACTGACTCGTCAATGGGGGACAATGGCCTCACCACTCAGTCTTTAATGGAAGATAATGGTCTCACCACTCACCTATTAGGAAGATGATTTGTTTGTCTTACATTCAAATCTTATAATTCATATTTATTGAAAATCTTAGAGTGAATTTGTATGGCTAGGATGTGATGACATATTTAATACTATCATTTGTATTATAGATAGTTTTGTTCTTTATGTAAGTAATGCTTTCATGTTTTCCTCTATGGTAATGTGCTCTTGGAGAGACCCTAGGTGAGTGTATTAAGCACTATGATATGGTATTAGAGCTCCTAAAATCAACTATTACTCATCCCCTTAATTGTAAAATTTGGTCCTACTCCTCTATGCATGAGTCATATTCATCCTAGGTTATTTTATTTTTAAAAGTCTTGTTGAGATGTTTTTTGGCTATCTATATTTATCATTAGCTAAACTAGTTGTATAGATGTATGCTTATTATTTTATAACTTTTTGAGTTGACATTTCCTTTGGGATTATGGATCTTATTTTATAGTATTGTTCTTCTCCTTATCTCCCATTACTAACAATACGACTCTCTATCTTGTGTCACTCCAATCCTTGACAATTTGAAATTTTATGCATTGTATATTGCATTAATTTTCTACTTATACCTTTTTTGTTTCAATAAATATATGGTGAGTGTTGGGAAAAAATCCAATTATTACATGTTACCTTTTATGGAGTCCTTATGGCATATTTATCAATGGATCTACTCAGAGCCATCATGGTCTAAAGTGACATGAAGCTGGAGTCTAGTCTTAAATATGCTCACCACTCCTTAAGATGTGTTTTGTCATCCTCCTAGCTCCTCAACCACCAATTTAATTCATGTAGAGTACCTCTCTCTCTTGGATTGGCCTTTTATTATGTAAAGTTTCTTTTAAAATGTTAGGGAGATGGGTCTTAGTAAGAATTTGGTCACCAAAAGTTGAGATCTCTGTAAATAAACATCCTACCTAATTTGAACCACTTGTCTCACCATATTTAAGACAAGCATTTTTTTTAGTTTTTCCATGATTTTTCACTTTAATCATCATCATTTATAAAGGAGATTAAGGAATAACATTAAATGTCTCTATGTTTTTTATATCCATAACTTGATGTTCTACACTAGGCCATCCCTCAATAAGTAATAATTCTTGTTCAAAACGGATCTCCATTATTGTTTATGGTTTTGAAAAGTATAAAATATATTTTTCAAAATATTTCTTGGAGTACATAAAAAGCACAAAGGGGTAGTGTTTTACTTCATAGGAACAAGGTTTTATCTTCTTCTTGGCTTTCATTGATGTTCTCATCCTAACCTCCACTCAATACACTCCATCCATACCCTTTAGACTCTAAGGCTCAGTTAAACTATGATAAAATCCTCTCAAATATTCACTTCCTATGGTATGTTAATAAAACCATACATATGCAAGATTGCATGTTTATTAAAACCCATTTTTTTTCTTAGTGGAATTTTTGGTGACTTTTTATGTAGTGATGCCAGTGTGGCATCCCCACCAGTATTTTTACTCACTTTTAACCATTTTTAATACACTTATTTTGATAATTTCATTTCCATCTTCTCCCAATTTAGCATTTAGGGAGATTGTTTTAGGTAATGCTTCCTTAAGTTCATCATTATACCCAGTATTTTAGATTGTAGTGTTTGTTTTTAGTGATCCTCATATTCAAAAGCATTACTACTTCAACTTAGAAATTATAGTGACTCAACAATCATGTAATTCAACAAGATGGTTTGACATTTCTAAGGACATTTAACTTCATATTGCATAATATTTTTTACATGGGTATCATGGGTACCTTATTAGGCCTAATATCTAGGACCCGTTTGTGTTTTTGATTCACTCCCTAATAATTGATTAAGGTAGGGTGTTATAGTAGTCTATTTAATTTTGATTATGGATTTATTAAGACTAATCTTATGTGCACATGTTTTTAGTTAATGGTGGGACCTTCTCATCCCTTAGTGGGGGATAATGGCCTCTCTACTCAATCTTAATAGGGGATAATGGTTAACCCACTCACTTCATGGGAAGTCTACCTAATTATCCTCCACTCACCTCTTAATTATATAAATGAATTAATTTTATAGTGAATTCATAATTAGAGAGGGAAGGATAATTCATTATGATCTATTTATCAATAATAAATGTGATAAATGTGTTAATGGTTATGGTTATGGTAATGATCTCTGGGAGAGAACTTAGGTGAGTGCATTAAGCACTCCAAAATGAAAAATCATAAAACATCCCTAAACAAATAGATATATTTATGGATAAATAGTACATTCAAATATGGTCATTTTGGTATAAATGATAGCTCAATAGAGTTACAGATCAAATGTTATGGCCTCTAAAAGTTTATACTGATTGTCAGTTATTTTTTATAACTTTTCAAAAGCCATACATGACCATATAAGTGTCAAAAAAATTATTAAAACATCCCTAAATTGATAGATATTTTTATGTCTAAATTATACATTTTTATACAATTTTTTGGTGCAAACAAGAGCTCAAATATAGTTACTAATCAAAACTTATGGCCTCTAAATGTTTGAACTCCATATCATTTGTTTTCAAAACCTTTTAGAGGCCATATGTAATCATCTAAGGGCCATATTTTCTTTTAAACATATATAAATGGATTAAAATATTATGGATGAATTTTAATTTCTAAGATGATGATTTTGGTGTAAATGAGAGCTCAAAAGAATAACATATCAAAACTTATGGCCTCTAAAAGTTTGGACTTTACATCATTTTTTAAGAACTTTTTAAAGGCCATACATGACCATATGAGAGTCCAAAAAGTTTTGAAATATCCTTAAATGGATATATATGTGTGTGTGTGTGTGTGTGTGTGTGTGTGTGTGTGTGTGTGTGTGTGTGTGTGTATTCTGAATTTGAGTTTTTGAGGTGGTTATTTTTATATATATGTGTGTGTGTGTATATATATATATATATATATATATATATATATATATATTCTGAATTTGAGTTTTTGAGGTGGTTATTTTGGTGTAAATGAGATCTCAAACAAAGTTACAAATCAAAAGTTATAGCCTCTAAATTTTTAGACTTTGCATCATTTATTTTCATAAATTTTTAAAGTCTAATAATGACCATATAATGGTATAAATGGATCTAAAATCATACCTAAATGGATAAATATATTTATTACTAAATTACACCTTTTGAGATAGTCATTTTAGCACAAATGAGAGCTCAAATGGAGTTACAGATCAAAAGTTACGGCCTATATAAATTTGGACTTTGCATCATTTATTTTCTAAACTTTTTAGAGGCCATGCATGACTGTATGAAGGTCCAAATATATAAAAAAATATTCCTAAAAATATATATCTATTTATTATTTAATTTTCCTTTTTGAGACAATCATTTTGTCATAAACTAGAGCTCCAATGAAGTTACAAATCAAAATTTATGGCCTTTATAAGTTTGGACTCTACATCATTTATTTTAAAAAATGTTTGTAATCCATACATTACCATATGAGGGTTATAAAATTCATATAACTCCCCTAAATATATAGGTCTATTTATGTATAAATTGTAATTTATGAGGTTGTTATTTTGGTGCAAATGAGAGCTCAAATAGAGTTATGGATCAAAAGTTATGGCCTTTAAAACTTTAGAATTTGCATCATTTATTTTCAAACAAATTCATAGACCATACTTTTGAATCCCATAACTTTTAAATATTAATTCTAATTGATCTCTCATTTATGTTAAAATGACCCTATCAAAAACTACAATTCAATCATAAATAACTATATAAGTTTAGGGATGTTTTATAACTTTTTAGACACTAAATTGGTCATGTATGGGCTCTAAAAAATTCTAAAAACAAATGATATAGATTCCAAAGTTTTGGAGGCCATAACATTTTATTTGTAACTTTGTTTGAGCTGTCATTTGTGACAAAATAACCATCTCATAAAGGGCAATTTATACCTAAATAGATATATATTTTAGGAATTTTTTTATAATTTTGACACCCTAAAATTGTCTTATATGGCCTCCAAAAATATTTTGAAAACCAATGATGTAGAGTGTAAACTTCCATAGGCCATAACTTTTGATCTATAGCTCTATTTGAGCTCTCGTTAATGTTAAAATAACCATATCAAAAAGTACAATGAGACCATAAAAACTCTATAACTTTTTACACCATCATATTTTCATGTATGGCCTTTAATTTTTTTTAAATAAAATTATAGGGAGTTCAAACTTATATAGGCCATACCTTTCAATCCATAATTCCATTTAACCTCTCGTTTGTGCCAAAATGACCATCTAGGAAAGTGGAATTCTTACATATTTAATCTTATCCATTTAATGATGTTTTAAAATATATATAATATTTCATTGTCACATATGACCTTTAATAATCTCTAAAAAATAAATGATGTGGAGTCTAAACTTTCAAAGGCCATAAATTTTAATTTGTAATATTGTTCGAGCTCTCGTTTATGCCAAAATGACTATCTTAGAAAGTAAAAACAAACATATATCCTTATATTTATTTATGGATATATTAAAAATTTATATACCCTCATATTGTCATGTATAGCCTCTAAATTTTTTTAAAAATAAATGATGTGAAGTCCAAACTTCTAGATGTCATAACTTTTGATCTGTAACTTTGTTTGAGATCTTGTTTGTGCCAAAACAATTATCTTGGAAATTACATTTCATACCTAAATAGATATATCCATTTAGGTATGTTTTAAAAAAAATTGGATACTTATATGTATTTTATGGCCTTTGAAAATTTCTAAAAACAAATTATGTAGAGTTCAAATTTATAGAGGCCATAACTCTTGATTCATAACTCTATTTGAGCTCTCATTTATGTCAAAATAAATGTTTCAAAAAGTAAAATTAAATCATAAATAAATATATATATTTAGATATGTTTTACAAACATTTAAAAACCTTAGATAGTCATATATATCCTTGAATTTTTTTTGAAAAAAATGATATAGAGTCCAAACTTTCATAGGCCATAAATTTCAATCTATAACTCTTTTTGAGCTCTCGTTTACACCAAAAAAACTGTTGAGGAAAGTATAATTCAACCTTATATATATATATATATATATATAATTTTAAGAATGTTTTTATAATTTTTAAACCCTTAGATGCTCATACATGGCTCATAAATTTTTTTAAAAATAAATTATGCAAATTCTGAAGTTGTAGATGCCATAACTTTTGATTTATAACTCTATTGAGCTCTTATTTACACCAAAAAGACCTTCTCAAAAAGTAAAATTTAGATATAAATAAATAAATATATTTAGGGTTTTTTTAAAAATAATTATACCCTCAGATGGTCATGTATGGCCTCTAATTTTTTATTTGAAAACAAATGATGTGGAGTCTAAACTTTTGAAGGCCATAGTTTTCCATCCATAACTCTATTTGAGCCAAAATGATCATATCTGAAAATGCAATTCAACCATAAATAGATCTATCCATTTATAGATGTTTTAAGGACTTTTTATACACTTATATGATTATGTATGGCTTCCAAAAGGTTTTGAAAACAAATGATGAAAAATTTAAACTTTTAGAGGCTGTAACTTTTGATTCATAGCTTTGTTTATCTCTTGTTTACACCAAAAAAACCATCTTAGAAAGTATAATTTAGCCATAAATAACTACATACATTTAGGGATGTTTTTAGATCATTGTTAACCCTTATATGTTCACATATGGCCTTTAAAAATATCTAAAAAAATGGTACAAAGTCCAAATTTTCAAAGGCCATAACTTTTGATCTGTAACTCCATTTGAGTTCTTGTTTGTGCTAAAATGGTCAACTCAAAAAAATAATTTAGCCATAAATTTATCTAACCATTTAAGGATATTTTGAAAACCCTTTAGACTTTTACATGGTCATGTATGGCCTTTAAAAAAATCTAAAAATAAATGATGGGGAGTCTAAACTTTGGAAGGCCTTAACTTTTGATATGTAACTCAGTTTGAGCTCTTGTTTACACTAAAATGACCATCTCAAATAGTCAATTCAGCCATAAATATATCTATCCATCTAGTATGTTTTCAAAACTTTTTATACCTTCAAATGGTGATTTATGGCATCTAAAAATTTCTAAAAATAAATGATGTGAAGTCCTGTAGTCATATAAAATGTCAAAATTAATAGCTTGAGTATGGCTTGTGACACCCAACCCATAGGTCTTTCTTGAATGCTCTCATGACCCTTCTAAACACCTTTTTGCTTATTATTAGTCATCCCAAGCTATACAAAATATCATTCTACCTCAGCTAAGAATCATTTCCCAAGCCAATCCTATCTCCTCAGGTCCCACACCTATAAGACAAGAGCATCCAACTTGGACTATAGCATCAGACCCTAGGGTGTCCTATTTTAGTACTCCTATCCAATTATATTTTGAGCTCTAATGATTATTATTATTTAGTTTCTATCCTTCATCTTTTTGGTCTAGCATGAATACATTTGACCTATGACTAATAGATCTCTATAAAATCCCATTCAAAATTCATTTAGAAGGAAGTTGGAAAATATTACAAAGTAAGCAATAATACAAGAAAAACCTCTAAAATAATTTTCCCTATTATTTGTGTATATCCATTCAATATAGAGACAAGCATATTCAAATCCTCACACCAGTCTCTAACCACCTCAAGCACACCTAGTTTAGCATTTTTACATCTGTATTACACTATTGTATAAATCACATCAAGTGGGAGAACTACATATGGTTTGATCCCTCTTTAGAGTATTGGTATGTAGGCAATGCACCCACACAAGGGGTGTAAATACACATTCAGTGCATCTTACACACACTAACCCCCCTTATTTCTCAAGTTTTATAAAAAAATATAATGAAGTTTAAGATTTGAATATTAAATAAAATATACAAGGAGTTATATAGACTTTTAGTAGTTGATATTTCATAGGCAATCTCACATAAGGACAATGAATAAAACCCAAAAAACTTAGGTCTCTACAAGTAGTGTGGACAATAATGGAAGAAGAGGATAATAATGCTAGACTCTAGGGTGTCCTATTTCAGTGCTTCTATCCTTTCACAAAATAAAATCTAGACCCTAATTTATGACACTATCCCAATCTTGCACAGCCAATATCAAACCCTAAAATAGCCAATTCAATTCATTTTAAGCTAAGTCTTATTATATCCACATTTATTGATATTTATAGAAAGGTTAATAATAAAAATAAATTATACAAATCAATGGTTAAGTTATTGCAATATTATTTATTTATTTATTCAATCCCAACCCTTAACTAAAATAGGAATAAAAATCTAATATTCCCAAAATGGTTAAATCATTTAGTGAACTTGACTTACTTTGTTTGTGCATAAAAATCTTAGAAACCCTTGGGAAAATTTATTCCTAAATTTTTTCAATATTTTTCTAATTTTTTACCTACATATTTAAATAATAAATTTACATTAATTTTTAAAATTTCATAGTACTTTAAAAAAATCAATTAATTTATTCCAAACCCTAGTTGCATATACTGGCCCCATTGCTTTTGAGATATCACCTTACATGTTTGTGAGCTTCGTATCCTTTTTATGCATTTTCTAGTTTTCTATTTTTTGGAATTTATATTTCCTATATTCATTACTTTCCTTTCATAACACTTTGCTTATTAAAAATTATTATAAAAAAGTCAATCAATTTTCAATTTGTTTTCCTACTTTAATGATGGCCTAATATACTAGTTTTTATAAAAATGATAAAAGGGGACTTCAATAACTATTAACTAAACACCTTCACATGCAATATGATATGCTTAAAATAATACAAGAAGAGTAACAAAAAGAAAACAATGGTCAATCCTCTCCAACCATAGAGAAACTAGTTGTAAATGACACTCTGGGGGTAATTATGTCTCAATAACCTTGTATAGTAGCTAAACCTTCCTATGAGGCACCACCAGTTATGACTAGTACATCTTTATCTCCTAATATATTTACCCTTATGTAAGAGATAAAATATCTTTAATTTAGGGTGATACATCTTGAACAAGGTGCCTCTAGACCTACACAAGCCTTTAATTCTTTTGCTTTACTTCATACACCACTAGCACATCATCCTACTTTTAGAGCCTTGCCACTAGGTTTTGTTCAACCCAAGCTCACTCTATATGATGGCAAGGGTGATATAGAGACACACTTTAGATGTTTTTATGTAGAAATATTAGATTATGTGCCAAATGATTGGTTACTAACCAAGCTATTTCCATATATTTTAAAGGATTATGCCTTACAATGGTTCTATAGTTAATCGAATTAGTTGATCATTAACATTCAGTCCTTTAGCTGACATGTTCCTAGCTTATTTCAAAATTAACATAGGTGAGAAGGTTTCTTATGTCCAAGTTGTATAATAAAAATGAAGTTTAAATGAGCATCTCATAGATTATGTTCTTTGATATAAGACTATCTTGACTAAAATGACTAGCCCCATGGCTAATTAAGAGTTACAAGATCTCTTCAAATAGAGTCTTCTACTAGCTTTGCATGAGTCAATAATGTTCAAAAATTTATCCTCCTTCACTAATTTATATCATAAACTAAAGGAAAGGGAAGTCATTAATTTCAATGGGCAAACTCAAGTACATAAGTATATTAGAAACAAAAAACAAGAGTAACATCAAAGTCCCATACAAAGTCAAGGTTAATGATAACAGAAGTTAGAATCAACCTATAGTCAATGTGGCTTCAGAGCCCTCTCATAGAGTGGTTTTATCATCACATCCTTGGTGAACTTTTACCAATATACCATTTTATCCAACTATAGTCTTACAACTTTTATAATTTAATATCATATCTCTCCCTTCTATTCAATAAATTGATCTAACAAAGCCTCTTCCATAGGGATATGATCATAATGTATTTTATGACTTTTATAAGGCAATAGGCCACATAATAAATATATGCATCAATTTGAAACATAAGATATAGGACTTGATAGATGGAAATATTATTAATATTCAAACTCCAATTGAGCCTCCATAGGTAAAGCAAACACAAGAAAAGGCTCTAAAAATTTTATTAGATCCTTTTCCACAACATTTTAAATAGGAGATAGGGAACACATCAGGTGTTCACCATGCATATCATTCACATCCACCACCAACTACATATAGGAAACCTTCAATTAAGTCACATCCCTTAAATAACATGATTGATGCGTATAATTATAGAGTTCTAACTAGACCTTCAATCTCCTTATTGATTCAGATTAACATGCACTCTTTATCATAGCTTACATTCATAATCATCTTATTCATATTATTTTCATAGACAATGCATCTAGTGTGAACATGTACACTATGACATTATTGTAGCATTTTGGATATTTAGATATGGTTATTACCCTAACAAACATAGTTATCAATAGATTTAGTGGGCACATATAGAGTTCATTAGGTGAGATTATACTTCCTCTATAGGTTGGTCCAACACATGTAGCCACACCATTTACTATTATTCCCAGTGTAAGAGTTTTTGATATGTTACTTGGTTAACCATGGATTTAAAAACCTCAAGTAGTTCCTTTTATAGTTTACATATGTGTGAAATTCATTCACATTAATCAAGTTATTGTAGTTGGTGGAGCTCCATATGAGTTACCACTCCCCACTTTAGAACCATTTCTTACTTTACAGTCACTAGTTTTAGCTTCTACACCAGTTTCAACTTCTACACTAGTTACATTTCTTCTTCTACTTCAGATCTAGATATAATCAAGGCCTTCCTTGCTAGCACAGAGAGTTCATATACATCCATAGAGGCCTCTTTTAGAACAATTATAGTGTCAAGACTCTAGATAGTTTCTAATTATAGTGTTCACACCCAGGGTAATATCATTGAGGTCTCATGCTTCTACTCATAGAACACATGCTCAGAGATCTTATCCTATTACTAGATGGGTCCCTAAGAGCCCTATAGTTACATCTACTTCTCAGAGTTATAGGAGGACCCCATAGGTAGTTTTCACTATAGATATTTCTAAGCATTTACAACATACACAGCTTTCAAAGCCACAGTCAACCTTTCCATGATCATGAAACATGATGGAAAATACTAACTGATGAGTCTCATGAGGGACTCCCTATCATGATGTCTTGTATCAAGGTGAGGGATTGTGCATGATCATGAAACATGATGGAAAGGTTGAGTCCAACCTTTCCATCATGTTTCATGATCATGCACAATCCCTCACCTTGATACAAGACATCATGATAGGGAGTCCCTCATGAGACTCATCAGTTAGTATCATTTCTTTTTAGTCTTTCTTATACATAATTTCTCAATATAAATACTCTTTTTATGATTGATTATACATAACTTATAACTCAAAATCCAAAAATAATACAATATTTCAAAATAAAAAATCATTCAAATAATTCAGAAACACAAAAAAAAAATTAATTTTATGTATTATCCATGGTTTACATTTCTACTACCATGATATAGACTTACAGTTTCTATTTTATGCTATTGTTTGTTAATTTATCTAAATGACCATGCTTCACTTGATCTTCTTTGAGTGTGTGTAGTGACATATAGATCCTTAATTTCTTCACTCTACCCATTAAGGGGGCATCTTACTTTATACATTTGAGACACATATCAATATATCTACTCATTGGGGGCATCTCCTACATGACTACACCATCTAGGTTATGTCATTCCTATACCACACACTCTAGATATCATGTTGATGTACATTACTAACTATCTTATATAGATTACTCTATCGACACTCACTAGTATATAGCACTTGTATATTTCTTAGCATATACCTAGTCTTGTACCACATGTCTTGTATACTTTCACTTTTTCTTTTATTAGTTAGATGCAATTGTATTTCTAGCTTTTACATGTTTTTTTCTTGCTTTGCATAGCTAGATGTGATCACATTTTAAAATTCCTCTTTTATATCTTATGTGTGATTTAGGACATTTGCTAATGTCCTTTTTTTGTACTCTTATATGTGCCTATAGCCCTTGTGCCAACCTTTCTTGTTTTAATTTTATGTCTATATGGAATTTGAACATGCCTTGTATGTTTGCTTCCCAGTTTGAGAGACATGTGCCCATATCCCTTATTTACTTGGCCCCTTGGCCACTATTGTATGATTCTTGATTTTTGCCTTATGTGTTTCTTTCTTGATTGCTTCTAAACTATTTTATAATGCCATGATCCACACCATGCATTCTCTTAATTTCTTGGATACCATGATGGACATCATGCTCCATCCTTCCTTGATAACTAAAAATTAACAACTAGCAACTAATCAGACTTCTATTTATAGTTCACTATATTGCACATGTAATTACATTGTTATATCTATTTAGGCATACCCATATTGATTTAAAAATCTTACATACAAACCATGATATATCTTGAGATATCTTGTCTATTACCATTGTTATATCATGTATTTTCATAACATAACACACTTGTAGGGCTCTTTATTCTGAGGATAGTCATTACAGGGTCTTCATTATTACCCTTAGAAGAGGGGGTAGCAAATAGGGGGTTTTGTCATAAAGATCAGAGCTTCTAACCAATCAAAAATTAGTTTTCAAAACACCCAAAACAATATTCAAACTTCAAACCAGGTAAAACAAACTAGACAAATAGTGACAATCATAGAATAATATTCAAAATCAACATAGGACAAGAGCACTAAATTTAAAATATAACACCAAAAAATAGAGTGCCCTATTTTAGTGCTCCTATTCAAACAATAAAAAAACCATATTTCATATAAATAGACAAAAAGTTAAGACTAGTTACAGTTTTATCAGTAATAGTTCAATTTAGAATCAGTAGTTTTAGTATAGTTTTTTTAGAGAATCTAGATATAGGGGGCATCATACATGACATGATGGCTCTCACTTAGAGTTTTAGATATGATAGCTGGTATAACTTCCAAATAAGAATCCATGTTACAGACACTAGTGATTGGGGGAAAAGTGCACAACACATTTGCTTTCTCTTCTTTACAGTTTATGGCATTACCCAAGCATTCTCAGTAGTTGCATGCCTTATTCCATCTATAGGTGGCTGACATCATTATTGAGTGGCTTCCACATAATCTTATTTCCCATTTTTAAAGTTTCTTTCATACAAGCCTAATCTCTACCTTTTTTGAGTGGTTAAGAGTGGCCTAGTTTCTAGCACACATTTGGCTATCCATACCACATTGTCATATTATAGAACATTCATGGGCTTTAGGAGCCATCTCATATGACACATTTCATACTAGTATCAATTCATATATTCAATTCATGGGAAATTATGGGCCCAAAGGATTAGATATCCTTTGTATTCTTGAGCCACCTAATCAAAGAGATTGGACACATGGTTGAAACATCGATTAAAACACACATGATCATATAGCTTTACTTAATGGGTGAATATGGATCCAAAGGGATATCCCTTGCATTATTGAGCCACTCTCAAGGAATTGTTCACTTATCTCCATTTATGATATTATTTTTGGTATATCATCATTAAGCACATACTCAACATCACAATAGATTTACACTTCATAACATACTCTCTCTACATATAGCTAACATCACACAGCTTCATGAGCTTCACCCTTGTAGGTAATATTAGGTAATATTTCTAATTTTCCTTTATCTTATTATTTCACTTCATTGTATCAATAGAATAAAGGGGGGTAAATGTAGTCATACAAAATGTCAAAATTAGTAGCTTGAGTGTGCCTTGTGACACCTAACCCATAGGTATTTCATACATGCTCTCATGACCCTTCTAGATACCTTTTTGCTTATTCTTAGTATTCTCAAGCTCTCCAAATGGTGATTTTATCTCATCTAGGTATCATTTCCCAAGTCAATCCTATCCCCTAGGACTCATACTTGTAAGATAGTAGTGCCTAACTTAGACCATAGCTCTAAACCCTAGGGTGTCTTATTTTGATGCTTTTATCCAATTGTATATTGAGATCCAATGGTTATTTCCTTCTAGTTCCTATCCTTCATCTTGTCAATCTAACATGAATACATTAGAACCATGACCAATAAATCTCTATAAAATTCCATTCAAAGTTCATTCAAAAGGAGTTTGGTAAATATTATAAAGCAAGCAAGAATATAAACAAAACCACTAAAGAAAAATTCCCTATTCTCTGTATATAGCCATCCAATCAACTACAAGCAATTCCAAATCCTCACACCAGTCCCTAGCCCCCTCAAGCACACCTAGTTTAGGATTTTTTCATCTACATTACACTATTGTACAAAGCACATCAAGTGGAAGAACTACATATGGCTTGATCCCTCTTCAAATTATTAGTATGTAGGTAGTGTGTCCAAACAAGGGACATGTATGCATGTTTAGTGCATATTACACACACTAACCCCCCCTTCTTTCTCAAGTTTTATAAAAAATATAATGAAGTTTAGGGTTTGAAGATTAAATCAACTCTATAAGGAGTTTCATATAGTTTCAATAGTATATATTTTATAGGTAGGCTCACATAGGGACAGTGAACAAAACCCAAAAAACTCAGGTCTCCATGAGTAATTTGGAAAATAGTGGTAGAAGAGGACAATAACATCAAACTCTAGGGTGTCTTATATCAGCACTCTTATTCTTTTACAAAATGAAATCTAGATCCAAATTTGCATCACTATCTAAGTCTTACATAGACAATATCAGACCCTACACCATTCATTTCAATTCATTTTAAGCTAAGTCTTATTTTCTCCATATTTATTGTTATTTATAGAAAGGTTAATAATATAAATAAATTATAAAATTTAGGAGTTAAATTATTGAAATATTTTTTATTGATTTAGTCAACCCAAACCCTTAACTAAAATAGGAATAAGACTCTAATATTCATAAAATGGTTAAATCAAGTCCCAACTCTTGGAGGCCATAAATTTTGATCCATAACTTAGTTTGAGCTCTTGTTTACATCAAAAATACTATCTTAAAAATTATAATTTAGACATAAATAGATATATCAATTTAAGGATGTTTTAAAAAAAATTTAGACCCTCAAATGGTTACATATGGCCTCTAATTTTTTTTAAAAATAAATGATACAGAGTCCAAACTTCTAGAGGCCATAAATTTTGATTTGTAACTTTGTTTGAGCTCTTGTCTATATCAAAATTAAATTATAATTCATCCATATAAATATCTATCTATTTAAAGACGTTTTCATAACTTTTTAGACCCTAAAATAGTCATGTATAGCCTCTAAAAAGTTATGAAAATAAATGATGCATAGTTCAAACTTTTAGAAGTCATAAAATTTGATCTATAACTCTATTTGAGCTCTATTTTACACCAAATATACCATCTTATAAAGTAAAATTCAGCCATAAATATCTCTATCCATTTAGGAATGTTTTAAAAACTTTTTAAGCCCTTAGATGGTCATGTATTACCTCCAAAAATTTCCATAAATAAATGATACAGAGTCTAAATTTATAGAGGCCATAAATTTTGATCTATAAATCAGTTTGAGCTCTCATTAGTAACAAAATAAATATCTTATAAAGTATAATTTAGCCATAAATAGCTACCTATTTAGGGATGTTTTTATAAAATTTTAGACCCTTAAATGGTCATATAAGGCATGTTGATATTTTTGTCCCAAAATTTTTAAAATGCCAAGTAAGCTAAGGGAGTCCCATTATTTTTTTGGAAAAATACCTTAAAATAACCCAAAAACACTCATTTCCTTAAATTGATAGAAACCAAAGATTGAACTATAATTTGTAACTTGAAAACTTGAAAATTGAAAACTTGAAAATTGCTTCCTAACCTTCGCTTACCATTATATAGTAACCCAACAAAAATTGGAGATATGGGTGTAATTTGTAATTTACAAACATAAAAATTACATCCAAACCTCCACTTCTTGCCAAATAACTAGCTAGAAGAAACCAAAACCCTACTCTCAATTTACAAATTTACAAGTTGAAAATTGCAAGTAGAGTTCTAATTCTCATAAAAGACATACCACAAAAAAACTAGAGATTGGAATACAATTTTCAACTTGAAAACTTGTAAATTGCTTTCCAACCTTTGCTTCCTACACAACACTCCAATTATAAATCAAAACTCTAGTTGAAATTTGTAACTTGTAAACTTGTAAAATGCAATTCGAGTTTTGCTTCCCATAGATCACCCTTCCTATAGAATTTAAAACTCCAAGTGTAAATTGTAACTTACAAAGTTGTGAATTATTCCTTGAGTTTTGCCTTCCCATTTTAAAAGAATCAAATAGTCCCATTTAATCTAAAAGTCAAAGTGCAACTAGAAAAATTACAAAGTTGTAAATTTTTTTACAAACTCAAGATCTCCCACCCACCACTACCCTTGGGGAATTTATTGTAGAGGTCTTATATAAATAAAATTAGGGTTAAAGTAATTCATTTTTTAAATTATGAAAATCAAATTTGGAGCTCTATGACCCTAATAGTGGCCTTGAATCATGAGCCATGCTTACAAACCATGCATTCACCACCACATATCTATGACGTTGAGCCATGAACCTTGATCAATTCTACCATTGGTCCCCTTACATGGTATTTTTTCCTAACTCTTATTTTTTTTCAAGATATTCTTTCTCACAATTGATTTTTCTTGAGTAATTTTCATTTTTTCTTGCTTATTGTTGGTAGAATTGATTGCATTTTAGGGTTTCTTTGAATTGCTTAGGTGTCAATAGGGTTCTAGGTTATCTTTGTAGTGTTGTAAAATCCTATTTATCTAATTCATTTTTTTATGATGTCATTTTCCAATATTTTCCTAAAAAAATTAGGTTTTCCCAAGATTTCACCCAAACCAACAAATATCCATTTGAGGATTCCCAAACAAATGTATGTTCCCATGTTTATTACTACATAGTCTTTATGGAATTTTCACTTTCTAAAGACAACTTCAAAATACATAAGATTTATATCTTCATTTACAACCCCACAAGTGTAGTTCTCATCTACCATCTCCATGAGAGATTCCTACCTACAATAATAACCTCACATTGTTATGGACTTTTCCAGTACATAAAATAAATCTAATTTTTTTTGGAATTTCCACCTGTATTTTGCACCTTTAAATCTTGCCAACTCTATCATTGGTTTTCCCCCAAAAATTTATCCAAACTTAATGTTTGGGAAAGAGATGAAATTTAAATCCAAATGACCCAGTGTTACACTCCATATGTAATCTAGTATAATTGAGATTATAGACACAAAATTTGGTCATAATGACCTAGGTGATTTTTAGACCATATTAAATGTCAAATTCAAGAATGACTCAATTCAAAACATTTATGACTATTGATTACCCCAAGAAAAAACTTTCCCCCTAATTGTGTAAAGCCTTGAGCTGGTGCTTACATTAGCAAAGCATTATGATGCAGATAAGATAAATAATGGGTTAAATTTTAAAGGGGAAAGTATTCTAAACTTGGACCCATATTTCATAGATTTCATGTTCTTGATAATTAAATTTGAGAGTTACCTATATATAACTCCAGATTCATCAAATAAATGATATCAAGATAAAAACACTAGATGTCAAAGGGTGATGAATAAATAATGGATAATGAACCCTAGGGATACATCCACCATATGTCCTAAAACATTGGCAAGGATTGATTTTAAATATGAGGTAGGTGATCTAATCATACTACTGCATAGGATCTCTGGTAACCATAATACAAAGAATATTCAAGATTGGATGTACCAATATATATGGGTAATCTACCAAAACAAGTAATACATCCATTGGGAACAACTCATTAGTGACTCCATCCATAATAAGTTGATTGAAGTATATAACATAGGGAAGTTTTACATGACTTCTTATCTATTTTATATATTATCCAAGGGGAGAGCCTTCCCAATACTAAACATAGTAGCTAACCAAGCTAAAAAAGTTTTCAACTATTACCCTGACCTCACTCTTGAGGCAAGTAAGCAACACTTTAGGAGAGTAAATGATGCATTTATCTACTACATCATAGTAATGTTGAATAAATAACTAGAGAAGAAGATATTTTTTGTTGCTACCACTTCAAATATTACCAATTGGGGATCTTATTTCATCTAGTTCCCTACATATTCATACATTAGAGTATGAAGATTCAACATTTATCCTTACACCCTTTTGAGGTATGTAAGTGACAAATGGGCATTAATGGAACTTATAAGGCAACTAGTTGAAACTCATAAGTTATTATTTGGAAAACACAAGGTGGCAATTCATTTCCTCATCAGCATAGGTAGGAACCAATGCCCTTATTTATCCAAAGATAAATGTGTAGATGCTAAAATGACACAAATTACCTTGAGAGCCTTAGAGGAAAGGCCATTTTATGATGTTCATGGAAACATTATTAGTAAACTAGGAATCTCAACACATTCCCATATCTCCTACTATGAAGACTACTAGGAGCACTAGAAAGATGAAGAGGAAATAAGACTAAAAGACATTAAATAATGACCTCAGATCATGCTAAGGATTTTAACATGACACTAGTCACTGAGGAATTGGTGTATAATGAGTCCCTAGTAGACAAGATCTACTATTATAATAATATTTATACTCAACCCCTTCAAATAGTAAAGTGGTCTAGTCTTAAGTCTTTCACTTTAATGGATAGAACCACCAATGTAATAAATAGAAAACTAAATTGGCTCAAAATTAAAGGGGTCTAAGTGATCAAAGAAATAGTGAGCATCAGTAAAAAATTACTAGAACTCGAGAAGAAGGGAGTACCACCATCAATAGAAGGTTATAGTGGTGGAACACTCTTAGAACATGCAGATAGGCTAGTAATATCCCATAAGAGAAAGAATAAAAAAAATACCAAAAGGGGAAAATCAAGTAGCTAGGGAGAATCAAAAGATTAACAAATAATGATTTCATTTAAGGATATAACTACCATGGAAGCAACAATATTTTATACTCCCATCTTAGTTATATATCCACTCTCATCTCTATAATACTCCCTCCACGTATCTCTATGATTCCATCATCTTCAACACCTCCTCCTCCCATCTCCTCCTCCTCCTTCACCTCAAGTGATTCCACCCTTCATTCCCTCTAGTTCATCTCTGTCAATAACTCTATTATTGATAATTCAATCAATTCAATTAGACACTCAGGTCTCCACTCAATTGGACACTCAAGTTTTCATTCCACTTCCCTCTTCCATAATATCACTCCCCTTACATAGTTCCTTCTATCTCATCTACAATCCCATCCATATCATCCCTATTAATCACTAATACTACATAACATTATATAACCTTGAATTTCATCATCATGACTATAATCCTATAGGTAATCCTAACCCTTGAGAAAACTATTTTTTCATTCTCATATCCCTTCACTTTCCCTTTTTCATCAAAATTGAGTGTCCCTACAAATTTGATCGATTCATTTTAAGGATTTGGACTCCATGCTTCCATAGGTTATTTAATTCCAACTCATTATACCTATTCCTCCATTGGTGTCACTTTCATATCCCACACCCCCATTAGGCATATCTATATCTATGGCACCCACCTCTTCCACTTCCATAGTAACCCCAACCCTATAGAGGATATAGAGATGGAACAAGTCATTGATACAAATGTGTACCCTCAACCCATAGATGGGGAAGAGGTTGCAAAGACATGTCAAATAATCAATGACAATATTAGTGAAGGATACAACACTTGTCATTGTGCCCACCAATGTAACATCTTTAGCTATAGATTCACAAGTATCAAAGTTTAAATCCTTCAATTTTAAACATGTTCAAAATGAGTAAAATCATTTAAGTTTTGGTATTACGTTATTCAAATTTCAAAGCTACAATGCATTATAAAAAACACATATAAAATTTGAATCCATAGATTTTAAACATGTTCAAAATGAGTAAATAAATTTAAGTTTTTATATTATATTATTTGAATTTTAAAATTACAATGCATTAAAATAAATGTGCATAAAGTTTGAATCCATTCATTTTCAATATGTTCAAAATAAATAAAGTTGTTTAAGTTTTGGTTTTATGTTATTAAAATTTCAAAGATATAATACATTACAATAAATATGCATAAATTTTGAATACTTCAATTTTAAACACATCCAAAATGGGTAAATTCATTTAAGTTTTGGTATTACATTATTCAAATTTTAAAATTATAATGCATTACAAGAAACACACATAACATTTAAATTCTTTGATTTTAAATATATTCAAAATGATTAAAGTCATTTAAGTTTTGGTATTTTTTAATTTGAATTTTAAAGTTACAATGCATTACAAGAAATGTACATAAAGTTTGAATCCTTCAATTTTAAACATGTTCAAAATGAGTAAAATTATTTAAGTTTTGGCATTACTTTATTGATTTAATATTTTTAGAAATATTGGGGTATTATTCTTAATTTAGTTGAAGGTTATGAGTAGTAAAATTAGTAAATAAATATGCAATAATTAAACTACTGATTTGTGTAAACTAGATTAGAATTTTGATTTTTTTAAAAATAGAAATAAGGGGAAGAAAATAAGACTTAGCTAGAAAATGATTGATCTAACTAAGATAGAAGCTAGAATTCACTATGCAGGATTGGGAGACTATTGTAAAATAAGATCTAAAATTTATTTTGTGATTGGATAGGAGTGACACTGGTGATGTAGTCCACCTCTACCACTATTTTCTTGAGGATCTAAGCTTTCTGGGTTTTGTTTGTTATGTCTATGAATTTTTAGTAGTTGAAAGTCTGTAGAGCTCCCTATAGAGAATATTTTCTCTTCAAACCTTATGTTCCATTATTTTTTAGCCAATTTTAAGAAAGATGGGGGGTTAGCATGTGTAATATTCATTGGACATGGATCCACACCCTATATATGGGCATATTGCCTACATACTAATACTTCAAAGAGGGATTAAACCATATGTAGTTCTCCCAACTAACGTGCTTTGTGTAATTTTGTGTATGAAGATGCAAAATTCTAAACTAGATGTGTTTGAGGTGGTTAAGGAATAGTGTAAGGATTTAAATATACTTGTAAGTGTGTTGACTAGTTTTATGTAGAAAATAGATATATTCTTGCTTGCTTAGTGATAATTGTCAACCCCTTTCAAATGATCTTTGAATGGGATTTTATAGGGATCTATTGGTTATGGGTTGAATGTAATCACATTAGGATGACAAGGAGAAGGATGGGGAACCAAAAGAAATTTATCATTAAGGCTAGAAATAGACTTGGACAATAGTGCCAAAAGTGGATAAGAGTGACACTAGCACTATAGTCCTAGTGTGGCACTATTATCTTGAGAAGATAAGACCTGGGGGGATGGATCTATCATGGAAAGAGGGGTCTAGCTTAGCTAGGATCAAGTCTAGAAGGCTATGGATGACTGGGAATCAGTGAAAAGATACATATGAGGGTCATGAGAGAAATCAAGAGGGACCTATGGGTTGGGTGTCATTAGCCACACTCAAGTTAACAATTTTCACATTTTATATGACTAAATTTGCCCCCCTCCCCCTTTATTCTAGTGATATAATAAAGTAAAATACTAGGATAAAAGAAAAATAGAAAGTGTACTTAAACTTATCTACAAGGGTGAAGCTCATAAAGCTATGTAATTTTGGGTGTGTGCAGAGAAAACACACTATAAAGTATAAATCTATAAGAAAAACAAAAAGTAGATTAGTTCTTACTAGATATAATATATCTTAAATAAGAACATATAAATTTGTGTAAGAGAGAGAGGAAGAGAAAGGAATTAATACACCTCACCAAGCATGTGGACCAATACAAAACCTATTGTGATTATGAGTGATGTTGAGTAATGTTAGATGATGTTGTACCAAGAGTAATATCACAAACTGAGCTGTGTGCTCAATTCCTTATAAGTGGCTCAAGAATGTAAAATCTAGACCTTTGACTCCATCATCCCCTCTAAGTAAAGATAGGTGATCATGCATGTGCTAATTAATGTTTAGATTGTGTGTCTAATATATTTGAATAGGTGGCTCAAGAATACAAAAGCTAGCTAGTCCTTTGGATCCATTATTATACCATGAATTAAAGCTATGAAGTAATAATAGTATGAAATGTGTGTCATATGAGATGGATCTTGAAGCCCATGAATGCACTATGATCAAAAAATGTTGGTGTGGATAGTTGAGTATGTGTTAGAAACTAGGCCACTCTTGGCCACTCCAAAAGATGGAGATTAGGCTTGTATGAAAGCCACTCCAAAACTGGTGTACTAGGCTTATATGAAAGCCAATCAAGAACTTGGGAATGTAGAAGTTAGGCTTGTATGAAATTCATTCCAAAATAATGCCAACCATCTATAGATAAAATAAGGCATGAAACTACTAAGAATGCTTAGGTAATGTTGAACTTAGAAAGGAAAGAAATAAATGTGATGCATACATTACCCCCAATCACTGGTGTCTAAAACATGTATTTTGATTTAAAATTCATATCAAATACCATATTTAAAACTAAAAGTGAGATCCATCATATTGTGTATGATTCCCCATGTATCTAGATTCTATAAGTGAAAGTGTATTGAAAACTAATGACTCTAAACTTGTTTAATTATGCAAAACTATAGTTGAACCTACTTTTCTACCTACTTTTAGAAAGTCTAGTTTTTAATATATTTAGATAGGAGTACTGAAAGTGGATGCTAGTATCACCAGTGCTATAATCCAGGTTGGGTGTTATTGTCTTGGGCTAAATCTGGTAACTATTATGATATTCTCACTATCTGCCTTGTCTATTCTATTTTTTTTATGTCTAGTTGTTTTAGGTGTGTTGAATGCTAAATTTTTTATGGTTAGGAGCTCTGATCTCTATGAAAAAACTCTTATTTGTTTCCCTCTCTTCTAAGGGTAGGAATGAAGACCCTATAATGACTACCCTCAAAAGAAAGAGCCCTATAAGTGTGTTATGCTATAATGATATATGATATATCAATGATAATCAACAAGATATCTCAAGATATAACATGATTTATATTGAGAGATTGTTAGATCAACATAGGTATGCCTAGATGGATATAACAATATAATAATATGTATAATGTACTGAACTAGAAATTAAAGTCTGGTTAGTTGTTAGTTGGAGGGATGGAGCATGTTTTCCATCATGACATATAAGAAAGGAAGATAAATAAAATATGTGGATCAAGTCATTACAAACAATGAGAAGCAAACAAGCAACAAACACATAAGGCAAGAAGCATACAAGGGTGGCCAAGGGGCCACACAAATAAGTGACATGGGCACATGTCACTCATACTAGAAGGAAATCATATAAGGCATGTTTAAAATGCCATATACATATATAATTGAAACAAGTAAGGTTGGTGTGGAAGCCACAATCACATAAAAGAGTACAATCCTAGGACATTGTCACATGTACTGATGCACACACAAGACATAGAAGTAAAGGACATTGTCAAATGTCATAAGGTACATACAAAGAGATAAATAGGAATTGAGAAATACATTCACATAAATTTATGCTAAGAAATAAAAGAAAACATGTAATAACTAGAAATACAATCACATATAACTAATGAAAGCAAGAGGGAAAGTATACAAGACATGTTAGTACAAGACTAGATATATGCTAAGAAATACATAAGTGTTATATACTAGTGAGATGCTGATATAGTAATCTATATAAGCTAGTAAATAGTATACATCAATATGATAACTAGAGTGTGTGGTGTAGGAATGACATAACCTAAGTGTAGTCATGTAGAAGATGCCCGAGTGGGTATGTATATCTATGTGTGTCTCAATGTAGAATTAGGATGCTCCCTCAATGGGTAGAGTGAAGGAATCAAAGATTTGGATGTTACTGCACACACTAAAAAGAGATCAAGTGAAGCATTATAATGTAGATAAATTGATAAATAATAGCATAAAACAACAGATGTAAGTCTAGATTGATAGTAGAAATGTAAAGCATAGATGATGCATACAACCAAAATAATCTTGGTATTTTGACATATTTGAATGTTTTTGTATTTTTAAATAATTGAGTGTTTTTTCTATTTTGATTTAATTCAATGTTTTTATATTTTTTATATAAGCAATGTATAATCAAGCATGAGAAGGCTATGTATAATAAATTATGAGAAACATTGTAAAAGTAAGAAAAAGAAACTATGTACAAGTAGTTTAAAAAAACTATGTACAAGTAAATGAAATGAAGCTATAGATCATCATATGAATAAATAAATATAAACAAAATAACATTAAATACTAGGTTGGAGAGGGTAAAGGGTCCAAGGATGGAACTTGCTAGGGAGGGAGATGGAGGAAAGGATCATGACCATCATCAATGCATCAAGATCATCATCATAGGTATCATCATATGCTATAGATGCTATGTTCATGGTGTCATTATTTCAAAGGTTAACTAAAGGTTTCTCTAGTGTGGAGATGTTGATTCTCCTCTAGGACATTTAGCTCTAGTAGTAGATTACTTTGGTGGAAATGGTAGAGTTTGTGTTAGTGGTGTTTTAATCTAAAAAATATCCTATACTTATGGTTTATCCAATCTCTACTATAAATCTATACATGATTTTATATCATGGCCTATGATCCTATGAAAGAGATAAAATGGGTGACTAACTTGCTATGATACTAATGGATCTATGTCACATTATAGGTAATGTGATTAATCCATGATCAAGTAATATCTATAACATAATCTATGGTTTATGTTGTGTATTGTCTATCTGAATCTAAATGACTAGATTTATATCCATAGAGGTAACCATGTGAACTATATGTGTCGATTGATCTATTTGTGGCTGCATATGTGAAGTGTATCCTAAAAGTGTAGTGAAAGATACTAGTAGAGTTATTTTGGTACTCACCTAGGCCTATTGGTATAAATCTCAATCCATACAAATAGTCATTTATAAGTGTGGGTGTCATATCATCATCTACAAAAGCCTAGGAATTTATATCAACATCATGTACATATGGTAACTCAAAATTTACCATGAGGGGTAATTGTGGTATGAGAGTCTCATCAACTATAGTAGTAGAAGATAGTCATGCTATGAAAGTATATATAACTGATGGAATAGCTAGAATGGTAAAATCAATTGGCACTATTGGAACTATTGTTAGTGATTATGTAATTTTAATAGGTGTAAGGACTATGATTGATGGAGTAGTTGGAATGGCTAAAGCTACTATGACTAGTTCAATATCTAGAGCTGAAGACATCGTTGTAAGTGGAAGAGTGTGAGAAGTGATAGTCTCTCTAACCTCATATGTATGTATCTAATCAAGAGAAATATAATAAGGTGGTGGTTTAACTATGATATGAGGTATTCTACCTGGATAAATAGTTAAAGATAACTCTATAGTTTGATAATATTTGAATTGTTGGTTATCTACTAGACATGTGTATAGGTATCCTTAATGGATAAATTTAACACATCAATGAAGAGTAGAAGGAACTAACCCCATAAGATGTATCTAGGGTCATCCAAGTAAAATATTATAATGAAGAGGACCTGACATGACCTAGAACTATGTAGAAAGGGTTTTGGGTCCTACCATGATATCAAAAGCAATGGTGCCCAGTATTTATCATGGTATATCATCAAACCCTCTAATGTTCTTATATTATTTTTACATGGATTCCATATCCACACCCATGGTCTATAAGAATGTAATATTACATATATTACATTTTGAACTAGTATCAATTAAAACTCTCTTAACTACACTAGTTTTGACTTGAGATTATATGAATACTGGTAAATTTTGATCAATAACTATATGAGATGGCATGTCATCATTATCAAAAGTGATAACATCTTCTATAGTTTTAAGAGTGTTGACTATTGATGTAAAATAAGAAGGCTCTATATCAATGGGCATAAAGTCTAAGTGAGTTTTTGATAAAGAATGTCCTTAAACACATTGGCTTTCTAAAGTAGTTCTAACATGGAAATCTAAGTTAGAGTGTTTCTCAATTGATCAACAATATCATATGCCATGTATGGATTCGCTTGTTTAGGTTGGTCAAGCCTGGGATGGGAAGGAATAGGAGGGTGGTGAGGCTTCTGACTAGGTGGAAGAGGCATGGTGACATGTCGAGTAACAACTCTAATTGCATTATCTACTATCCATATAGAACTAGTGGTAACTATGAGAGGAGAGTGAAGATTATTGATAGGTCAAGGTGATGAAGGGATAAAAGGTATCAACTAGGCTCTCTAGTGATGGGTAGTTACCTAGGGAAGGGTAAAATAGACCATACAACATGACTCAACATGGGATAGAAGCTCCAAGGGAAGTGATGTAAAAGATATCTTAGTATATTGAATAATAACTTTCTTAACATCATCCCATATTATGAAACATAAGCATGAAATGCAAAGAATGAAGCTTTGCACTAACATATGATAAACTTAATCATTCATGTACATGATATCATCAATGAGGGTCTCCTTATTTTTGCAAAAAATGTAAGAAAAATCTGTAGATAAGTGAGATCCATTTTCGAAATATAATGTTAGAATGTAAAGTGATATCTAAAAGTAATAAGACCTAGATATGCAACTAGGGTTTGAAAGATGATTATTTTGAAAATTTGAAATTTAGAGTGAATTTTTGAGTTATGTATGCAAGTAAAAAAAAATAGAATTTTATTTGGAAAATTAGTGATTTAATGGGACCTAGTAGATGTAACTAGGGTTTTGAAAAATAAATATTTTTGAAAATTACTATTAAAATTTGAAATTTGAATGGACTTTTTGATTCAAATATGTTAGTAAAAAATTGAAAAAATAATAGGACCTAGTATGGGAAACTAGGGTTTGAAATAAAATTATTTTAAAATTACTATAAAATTGTAAAATTTAATGCTAATTTTTTATTTTATTAATTATGAAAGTTATAACCTTTAGGTTTCAAGGATTTTTATGTGCAAATGAAGTAAGTTCGGTTCACCAAATAATTTAACATTTTTGGGAATATTGAGGTATTATTATTAATTTAGTTAAAGGGTTTGAGTAGTAAAATTAGTAAATAAATATTCAATAATTAAGCTACTAATTTGTGTTAACTAGATTATAATTTTGACTTCTCTAAAAATAGTAATAAGGTAGAAAAAAGAGACTCAACTAAAAATTGATTGATTCGACTGAGATATAGGCTAGAATTCATTGTGAAGGACTAGGATACTATTATAAACTAGGGTCTAAACTTTATTTTGTGATTGGATAGGAGTGTTAAAATTAAATAGGAGTGGTACCGATGTTGTATTCCACCTCTACCACTATTGTCTTGAGGATTTGAGCTTTCTAAACTTTGTTCACTATGTCTGTGTGACCTTATCTATGAAGTCTCAGTAGTTGTAATTCTATATATTTCTTTATAGAGTAGATTTTCTCTTCAAACCCTATGTTCCATTATTCTTTGACCAATTTAGAGAAATAGGGGGGGTTAGTGTGCGTAAGATTCACTAGAAATGGATCCACACCCCTTATGTGGGCATGTTTCCTACATACCAATACTCTGAAGAGGGATCAAGCCATATGTAGTCTCTCAACTGATATGCTTTATGAAATTGTTATATGAAGATGTAGAATTCTAAATTTGATGTGATTGGGGTGGCTATGGACTGGTGTAAGGATTTAAATATGCTTATAAGTGTGTTGGATAGTTATATGCAAAGAATAGGGAAGATTGCTTGAGTAGTCTTTCATGTATTCTTGCTTGCTTAGTGATAATTGTCAACCCCTTCCAAATGATCTTTGAATGTGATTTTATAGGGATATATTTGTCATGGGTTGAATGTAATTACATTAGTATGATAAGGAGAAAGATGGGAAACCAAAATAAATTTACCATTGGGGTCATAAATGGACTTGAACAACAATACCAAAAGTGGATAAGAGTGGCATTGGTGTTATAGTCCTAGTGTGGCACTATTATCCTGAGTAAATGGGACCTGGGAGGATGGATCTATCATGGAAAGAGGGGTTTGGCCTAGCTGGGATCAAGTTTGAAAGGCTATGGATGATTGGGAATTAGTGAAAAGATGCATATGAGGTTCATGAGAGAGAGTAAGAGGGACCTATGGGTTGGGTGTCATTAGCCACACTCAAGTTACCAATTTTCACATTTTATATGACTATAGTTATTCAAATTTCAAAGTTATAATACATTCTAGGAAATGTGCATAAAATTTGATTCTTTCAATTTTAAACATGTTCAAAATGAGTAAATTAATTTAAGTTTTGGTATTACATTATTCAAATTTCAAAGAGACAATGCATTACAAGAAATGCATATAAAGTTTGAATCCTTCAATTTTAAACATGTTCAAAATGAGTAAAGTCTTTTAAATATTTGGTATTACGCTACTTGAATTTTAAAGTTAAAATAAATTATAATAAATGTGTACAAATTTTGAATCCTTTGATTTTAAACATGTTTAAAATGAGTAAAGTTATTTAAGTTTGGGTATTATGTTATTCAAATTTCAAAATTACAATGCATTACAAAAAATGTGCATAAATTTTAAATCCTTCAATTTTAAACATGATCAAAATGAGTAAGTCATTTAATTTTTATTATTACGTTATTTTATTTCAAAGTTACAATACATTACAATAAATGCACATAAAGTTTTAATCCTTTAGTTTTAAACATGTTTAAAATCAGTAAAGTTGTTTAAGTTTTGATATTATTTTATTCAAATTTTAAAGTTACAATGTATTATAAGAAACATGCATAAAGTTTGAATCCTTCAATTTTAAACATGTTTAAAATGAGTAAATTTTTTTAAATTTGGGTATTACATTATTCAAATATCAAAGTTAAAATGCATTACAAGAAACATGCATAAAGTTTGAATCATTCAATTTTAATATGTTCAAAATGAGTAAAGCCATTTAAGTTGGGTATTATGTTATTCAAATTTTAAAGTTACAATTCATTACAAGAAATGCACATAAAGTTTGAATCCTTTGGTTTTAAACATGTTCAAAACAAGTAAAGTTGTTTAAGTTTTTGTATTGTGTTATTCAAATTTCAAAGTTATAATGCATTACATAAACACACATAAAGTTTGAATCCTTTTGATTTTATACTTTTTCAAAATGAGTAAAGTCATTTAAGTTTTAGTAATACATTATTTGAATTTCAAAGTTACAATGCATTATAAGAAACGTGCATAAAATTTTAATCCTTATATTTTAAACATTTTCAAAACAAGTAAAGTCATTTAAGTTTGGGTATTACATTATTCAAATTTAAAAGTTACAGTGCATTAGAGGAAACACGCATAAATTTTGAATAATTTAATTTTAAAGATTTTCAAAATGAATAAAGCCATTTAAGTTTGGATATTGCGTTATTCAAATTTCAAAGTTACAATGTATTACAATAAACATGCATAAATTTTGAATCCTTTGATTTTAAACATGTTCAAAATGAGTAAATCCATTTAAGTTTGAGTATTATGTTATTCAAATTTCAAAATTACAATACATTATAAGAAATGCTCATATATTTTAAATCCTTTAATTTTAAACATGTTCAAAATGAGTAAAACCATTTAAGTTTGGGTATTATGTTATTCAAATTTAAAATAATGGATCCTTCTATTTTAAACATGTTCAAAATAAGTATAGTCATTTAAGTTTAGGTATTGCGTTATTCAAATTTAAAAGTTATAATGCATTAC
The DNA here is from genome assembly GCA_037957365.1 of Torreya grandis. Classification (NCBI taxonomy): domain Eukaryota; kingdom Viridiplantae; phylum Streptophyta; class Pinopsida; order Cupressales; family Taxaceae; genus Torreya; species Torreya grandis. The sequence continues at coordinate 3,792,933 of JARHVA010000191.1, forward strand.
AAGAAATGTGCATAAAATTTGATTCCTTTAATTTTAAACATGTTCAAAATGAGTAAAGTTGTTTAAGTTTGGGCATCATGTTACTAAAATTTCAAAGTTATAATGCATTACAAGAAATGTGAATAAATTTTGAATCTTTTGATTTTAAACATGTTCAAAATGAGTAAAATTGTTAAAGTTTTGGTATTACATTATTAAAATTTCAAAGTTGCAATGCATTGACAAGAAACACAAATAAAGTTTGAATATTTGGATTTTAAACATGTTCAAAATGAGTAAAGTTATATAAGTTTTGGTATTACGTTATTCAAATTTCAATGTTACAATGCATTTACAAGAAACATGCATAAAGTTTTAATCTTTTGATTTTAAACATGTTCAAAATAAGTAAAATCATTTCAATTTGTATATTATATTATTCAAATTTAAAAGTTATAATGCATTTCAATAAATGCACATAAATTTTGAATCCTTTGATTTTAAACATGTTAAAAATGAGTAAAGTCATTTAAGTTTGGGTATTACGTTAATCAAATTTGAAAGTTACAATACATTACAATAAATGTGCATAAATTTTGTATTATTTGATTTTAAACATGTTCAAAATGAGTAAAGTCATTTAAGTTTGGGTATTACGTTATTCAGATTTCAAAGTTATAATGCATTATAAAAAATGCACATAAAGTTTGAATCCTTTCATTTTAAACATGTTCAAAATTATTAAAGTCATTTAAGTTTGTGTATTATGTTATCAAAATTTCAAAGTTACTATGCATTATAATAAACACACATAACATTCAAATCCTTCAACTTTAAACATGCTCAAAATGAGTAAAGTTATTTAAGTTTAAGTTATTTAAGTTTTAGAGTTACAATGCACTAAAATAAATATGCATAAAGATTGAATTCTTCAATTTTAACATATTCAAAATGAGTAAAGTTGTTTAAGTTTGGGTATTATGTTGATAAAATTTAAAAGTTACAATGCATTACAATAAATGCACATAAAGTTTGAATCCTTTGATTTTAAACATGTTCAAAATGAGTAAAATAGTTTAAGTTTTGGTATTACATTAATTAAATTTTAATGTTACAATGCATTATAAGAATGTGCATAAATTTTAAATATTTTAATTTTAAACATGTTCAAAACAATGAAAATCATTTAAGTTTTGGTATTACATTATCAAAATTTCAAAGTTACAATGCATTTACAAAAACCATGCATAAAGTTTGAATCTTTTAATTTTAAACATGTTAAAAATGAGTAAAATCATTTAAGTTTTGGTATTATGTTATTCAAATTTCAATGTTACAATGCATTTACAAGAAACGTACATAAAGTTTTAATCTTTTGATTGTAAACATGTTCAAAATGAGTAAACTATTTTCAGATTGGGTATTACATTATTCAAATTTCAAAGTTATAATACATTACAAAAAATTCACATAAAGTTTGAATCCTTCAATTTTAAACATGTTCAAAAAATGAGTAAGTCATTTAAGTTTGAGTATCACGTTATTAAAAATTTAAAGTTACAATGCATTACAAGAAATTTGCATAAAGTTTGAATCCTTTGATTTTAAATATGTTTAAAATGAGTAAATTCATTTAAATTTGGGTATTACATTATTCAAATTTCCAAGTTACAATGCATTAAAATAAATTCACATAAAGTTCGAATCCTTGGATTTTAAACATATTCAAAACGAGTAAAGTCATTTAAGTTTTGGTATTATTCTATTCAAATTTTAAATTTACTATGCATTACAAGAAATGTGCATAAAGTTTAAATCCTTTGACTTTAAACATATTCAAAATGAGTAAAGTCATATAAGTATAGGTATTAAGTTATTCAAAATTCAAAGTTACAATGCATTAAAAGAAATGTGCATAAAGTTTGAATCCTTTGATTTTTAACATGTTCAAAATGAGTAAAGTCATTTAAGTTTGGGTATTATGAACTATTCAAATTTTAGAGTTACAATTCATTACAAGAAGAAAACATAAATTTGAATCCTTGGATTTTAAATATGTTTTAAATTAGTAAAGTTATTTAAGTTTTGGTATTAAATTATTCTAATTTCAAAGTTACAATGCATTACAAGAAATGCACATAAAGTTTGAATCTTTGTATTTTAAACATGTTCAAAATGAGTAAAATCATTTAAGTTTTGGTATTATGTTATTCAAATTTCAAATTTATAATGCATTTACAAGAAATGTTCATAAAGTTTGAATGATTTGATTTTAAACGTGTTCAAAATGAGTAAAATCATTTAATTTTTGGTATTATGTTATTCAAATTTTAATGTTACATTGCATTTACAAGAAATGCGCATAAATATTTAATGTTTTGATTTTAAACATGTTCAAAACGAGTAAAATTATTTAATTTTTGGTATTTTGTTACTCAAATATTAAAGTTAAAATGTATTTACAAGAAATGTGCATAAATTTTGAATCTTTTGATTTTAAACATGTTCAAAATTAGTAAAATAATTTGAGTTTTTGTATTACTTTATTAAAATTTCAAAGTTACAATGCATTTACAAAAAAAACCAATAAAGTATGAATCTTTTGATTTTAAACATGTTCAAAATGAGTAAAATCATTTAAGTTTGGTATTATGTTATTCAAATTTCAAATTTATAATGCATTTACAATAAATACACATAAATTTTAAATCTTTTGATTTTAAACATGTTCAAAATGAGTAAAATTATTTAAGTTTGAATATTAGTTTATTCAAATTTTAAAGTTACAATGTATTTATAATAAACATATAAAGTTTGAATATTTTGATAATAAACATGTTCAAAATGAGTACAATTGTTTAAATTTTTTCAATACATTATTAAAGTTTAAAAGTTACAATTAATTTACAAGAAATTCACATAAAGTTTGAATCTTTTGAATTAAAACATGTTCAAAATGAGTAAAAATATTTAACTTTTGGTATTACATTATTTAAGTTTCAAAGTTACAGTGCATTTACAAGAAATGTGCATAAAGTTTGAATCTTTTAATTTTAAATATGTTCAAAATGAGTAAAGTCACTTAATTTTTGGTATTACATTATTCAAATTTCAAAGTACAATGCATTTACAAGAAACACACATAAAGCTTGAATATTTTGATTTTAAATATGTTCAAAATAAGTAGAATCATTTAGGTTTTGGTATTACGTTATTCAAATTGTAAAGTTACAATGCATTGTAATAAATGCATATAAAGTCTGAATATTTTGATTTTAAACATGTTTAAAATGAGTAAAATTATTCAAGTTTTGGTATTACATTATTAAAATTTCAAAGTTATAATGCATTGCAAGAAATGCACATAAATTGTGAATCTTTTGATTTTAAACATGTTTGAAACAAGTAAAATCACTTAAGTTGTGGTATTACATTATTAAAATTTCAAAGTTACAATGAATTCAAATAAATGCTCATAAATTTTGAATCTTTTGATTTAAACATGTTCAAAATGAGTAAAATCATTTAAGTTTTGGTATTACATTTTTAAATTTTCAAAGTTACAATGCATTGTAAGAAATGTGCATAAAGTTTGAATCTTTTGATTTTAAACTTGTTCAAAATGAGTAAAACCATTTAAGTTTTGGTATTATGTTATTCAAATTTTAAAGTTACAATAAATTTAAAATAAATGCATATAAAGTTTGAATATTTTAATTTTAAACATGTTCAAAATAAGTAAAATCATTTAAATTTTGGTATTACATTATTCAAATTTTGAAGTTACAGTGGATTCTAAGAAACATGCATAGAGTTTGAATATTTTAATTTTAAACATGTTCAAAATGAATAAAATCTTTTAAGTTTTGGTATTACATTATTCAAATTTTAAAGTTATAATGCATTACAAGATACATGCAAAAAGTTTGAATCTTTTGATTCTAAACATGTTCAAAATGAGTAAAATCATTTAAGTTTTGGTATTACATTATTCAAATTTTAAAGTTACAATGTATTACAAGAAACACGCATAAAGTTTGAATCTTTTGATTTTAAACATGTTCAAAATGAGTAAAACCATTTACATTTTGGTATTACATTTTTCAAATTTCAATGTTATAATGCATTATAAGAAATGCACATAAAGTTTGAATATTTTAATTTTAAACATTTTTAAAATGATAAAATCATTTATGTTTTGGTATTACATTATTCAAATTTTAAAGTTACAATGCATTGCAAAAAATTCACATAAAGTTTGAATCTTTTGATTTTAAACATGTTCAAAATGAGTAAAATTCTTTATGTTTTGGTATTACCTTATTCAAATTTCAAAGTTACAATGCATTGTAAGAAACGTGCATAAAGTTTGAATGTTTTGATTTTAAACATTTTTAAAATGAGTACAATAATTTACCATTTGGTATTACGTTATTCAAATTTAAAAGTTACAATGCATTGCAAGAAATGTGCATAAAGTTTGAATGTTCTAATTTTAAACATTTTCAAAATGAGTAAAATCATTTACATTTTAGTATTATGTTATTAAAATTTTAAAGTTACAATGCATTGTAATAAATGTGCATAAAGATTGAATGTTCTAATTTTAAACATATTTAAAATGAGTAAAATTGTTTAAGTTTTGGTATTACATTATTCAAATTTCAAAGTTACAATACATTGAAATAAATGTGCATAAAGTTTGAATGTTCTGAATTTAAACATGTTCAAAATGAGTAAAATTATTTAACTTTTGGTATTACATTATTCAAATTTCATATTTATAATGCATTGTAAGAAACATGCATATAAGTTTGAATTTTTTTATTTTAAATATGTTCAAAATAAGTAAAATCATTTAAGTTTTGGTATTACGTTAGTCAAATTTCAATGTTACAATGGATTACAAGAAATGCATATAAAGTTTGAATATTTTGATTTTAAACATGTTCCAAATGAGTAAAATCATTTAAGTTTCAATATTACGTTATTCAAATTTCAAAGTTACAATGTATTGCAACAAATAAGCATAAAGTTTGAATCTTTTGATTAAATATGTTTGAAATGAGTAAAATTATTTAAATTTTGGCATTACATTATTCAAATTTCAAACTTATAATGAATTACAATAAACACACATAAATTTTGAATCATTTCATTTTAAACATGTTCGAAATGAGTAAAATCATTTAAGTTTTGGTATTACGTTATTCAAATTTCAAAGTTACAATACATTCTAATAAACATGCATAAAGTTTGAATCTTTTGATTTTAAACATTTTCAAAATGAGTAAAAACATTAAATATTTGGTATTACGTTATTCAAATTTCAAAGTTACAATACAATGTAAGAAACATGCATAAAGTTTAAATCTTTTAATTTGAAATATGTTCAAAATAATTAAAAATGTTCAAGTTTTGGTATTACACTATTCAAATTTCAAAGTTACAATGCATTGTTAGAAACATGCATAAATTTTGAATCTTTTGATTTTAAACATGTATGAAATGAGTGAAAGCATTTAATTTTTGGTATTACATTATTTAAATTTCAAAGTTGTAATGTATTTTAAGAAACACATATAAATTTTGAATCTTTTGATTTTAAAAATGTTCGAAACAAGTAAAATCATTTAAGTTTTGGTATTACGTTATTAAAATTTCAAAGTTACAATACATTACAAGAAACATGTGTAAATTTTGAATCTTTTGATTTTAAACATGTTTGAAATAAGTAAAATCACTTAAGTTTTGGTATTATGTTATTCAAATTTCAAGGTTACAATGCATTGTAATAAATACATATAAAGTTTGAATCTATTGATTTTAAACATATTTGAAATGAGTAAAATCATTTAAGTTTTGGTATTACGTTATTCAAATTTGAAATTTATAATGCATTACAATAAACATGCATAAAGTTTGAATCTTTTGATTTTTACATGTTTGAAATGAGTAAAATCATTTAAGTTTTGGTATTACGTTATTGAAATTTTAAAGTTACAATGTATTACAATAAATGCATATAAAGTTTGAATTTTTATATTTGAATGTGTTTGAAATGAGTAAAATCATTTAAGTTTTGGTATTATGTTATACAAATTTCAAAGTTATAATGCGTTGAAAGAAACACGCATAAAGTTTTAATTTTTTGATTTAAACATTTTTGAAATGAATAAAATTGTTTAGGTTTTGGTATTACATTATTGAAATTTCAAAGTTACAATGCACTAAAAGAAATGTGCATAAAATTTGAAGCTGTTGATTTTAAACATTTTCAAAATGAATAAAATTATTTAAGTTTTGGTATTACATTATTCAAATTTCAAAGTTACAATGCATTGAAAGAAATACACATAAAGTTTAAATCTTTTGATTTTAAACATGTTCAAAATGAGTAAAATGGTTCTAGTTTTGGTATTAGGTTATTCAAATTTCAAAGTTACAATGCATTGTAAGAAACGTTCATTAAGTTTGAATCTTTTGATTTTAAACATGTTCAAAATGAGTTAAATAAATTAAATTTTGGTGTTATGTTATTCAAATTTCAAAGTTACAATACATTACAAAAAATGCACCTAAAATTTGAATCTTTTGATTTTAAACATGTTCAAAATAAGTAAAATCATTTAAGTTTTGGTGTTACATTATTAAAATTTCAAAGTTATAATTCATTGCAAGAAATGCACATAAATTTTAAATCTTTTGATATTAAACATGTTTAAAATTAGTAAAATCATTTAAGTTTTGGTGTTACATTATTCAAATTTCAAAGTTTCAATGCATTGTAAGAAATGTGCATAAAGTTTGAATCTCTTGATTTTAAACATATTAAAAATGAGTAAAATCATTTAAGTTTTAGTGTTGTGTTATTCAAATTTTAAATTTATGCATAAAGTTTGAATATTATGATTTTAAACATGTTCAAATTGAGTAAAATCAATTAAGTTTTGGTATTACAGTATTCAAACTTTAAAGTTACAATACATTGCAAGAAACACACAAAGTTATAATACGCTATTCCAATTTAAAAGTTATAATACATTTCAATAAACATGGATAAAGTTTTAATCTTTTGATTTAAACATGTTCAAAATGAGTAAAATCATTTAATTTTTGGTATTACGTTATTTAAATTTCAAAGTTACAATGTATTACAAGCAGTGAGCATAAATTTTGAATCTTCCAATTTTAAACATGATCAAAATGAGTAAAATCATTTAAGTTTTGATATTATGTTTTTCAAATTTCAAATATACAATGCATTGAAAGAAATGCACGCAAATTTTGAATCTTTTGATTTTAAACATGTTTGAAATGAGAAAAATCATTTAAGTTTTGGTATTACATTATTAAAATTTAAAAGATACAATGCATTACATGAAATGTGATAAAGTTTGAATCTTTTGATCTTAAACATGTTTGAAATGAGTAAATTCACTTATGTTTTGGTATCACATTATTTAAATTTCAAAGATACAATGCATTACAAGAAATGCATATAAATTTTGAATCTTTTAATTTTAAGCATGTTTGAAATGGGTAAAATCATTTAAGTTTTGGTATTACATTGTTCAAATTCCAAAGTTACAATGCATTTGAAGAAACATGCATAAAATTTAAATATTTTATTTTTAAGCATGTTCAAAATAAGTAAAATCATTTAAGTTTTGGTATTACGTTATTCAAATTCCAAAGTTATAATTCATTGCAAAAAATGTGCATAAAGTTTAAATCTTTTGATTTTAAACATGTTTGAAATGAGTAAAATTATTTAAGTTTTATTATTACGTTATTCAAATTTCAAAGTTACAATGCATTACAAGAAAAATGCATAAAGTTTGAATTTTTTGAGTTTAAACGTGTTCAAAATGGGTAAAATTATTTAAATTTTGGTATTACATTTTTTAAATTTCAAGGTTGTAATGCATTGTAAGAAACACACATAGAGGTTTAATATTTTGATTTGTAGCATGTTTAAAATAGGTAAAATAATTTAAGTTTTGGTATTACATGTTTCAAATTTCATGTTTATATTTCATTATAAGAAACATGCATATAGTTTAAATCTTTTGATTTTAAACATGTTCAAAATGGGTAAAATCATTTAAGTTTTGGTATTACATGTTTCAAATTCAAGGTTGCAATGCATTATAAGAAATAAATAGAGTTTGAATATTTTGATTTTAAGCATTTTTAAAATGTGTAAAATAATTTAAGTTTTGGTATTACATATTTCAAATTTCAAGGTTTCAATGTATTATAAGAAACATGCATAGAGTTTGAATATTTTGATTTTAAGCACGTTCAAAAAGGGTAAAATTATTTAAGTTTTCATATTACATGTTTCAAATTTCAAGGTTGCAATGTATTATAAGAAACACACATAGAGTTTGAATCTTTTGATTTTAAGTGTGTTCAAAACGGGTAAAATTGTTTAAGTTTTTATAGTTTCAAATTTCAAGGCTACAATGTATTTTAATAAACATGCATAGAGTTTGAATCTTTTGATTTTAAACATGTTTAAAATGGGTAAAATAGTTTAAGTTTTGGTATTACATGTTTAAAATTTCAAGTTTGCAATGTATTATAAGAAATACACATAGAGTTTGAATCTTTTGATTTTAAACATGCTCAAAATGGGTAAAATCATTTCAATTTTGGTATTATATGGTTCAAATTTCAAGGTTGAAATGCATTATAAAGAACACATAGAGAGTTTGAATCTTTTGATTTTAAACATATTCAAAAAGTGGTAAAATCATTTCAATTTTGGTATTACATGTCTCAAATTTCAAGGTTGAAATGCATTATAAGAAACATGTAAAGATTTTGAATCATTTGATTTTAAACATGTTCAAAATGGGTAAAATTGTTTCGTTTTGGTATTAGTTTATTCAAATTTCAAGGTTGAAATGCATTATAAGAATCATTCATCAAGTTTGAATCTTTTTATTGTAAACATGTTCAAAATGAGTAAAATCATTTCTTTTGGTATTACATTATTCAAATTTCAAGGTTGCATTGCATTATAAGAAACATGCCTAGAGTTTGAATCTTTTGATTTTAAGCGTGTTCAAAATGGGTAAAATTATTTAAGTTTTGGTATTACATGTTTCAAATTTCATGTTTGTAATGCATTATAAGAAATATGGATATAATTTGAATCTTTTGATTTTAATCCTGTTCAAAATGTGTAAAATCATTTAAGTTTTGGTATTACATGTTTCAAAATTCAAGGTTGTAATGAATTATAAAAAAGACACATAGAGTTTGAATTTTCTAATTTTAAGTGTGTTCAAAATAGGTAAAATATTTTAAGTTTTGGTATTACATGTTGAAAATTTCAAGGTTGTAATTCATTATAAGAAACAATCATAGAGTTTGAATCTTTTGATTTTAAACATGTCTAAAATGTGTAAAATTATTTCAATTTTGGTATTACATGTTTCAAATTTCAAGGTCGCAATGCATTATAAGAAACATGCATAGAGTTTGAATCTTTTTATATTAAATGTGTTCAAAATAGGTAAAATCATTTAAGTTTTGGTATTATATGTTTCAAACTTCAAGGTTATAATATATTAAGAAACACACATAGAGTTTTAATCTTTTGATTTTAAACGCATTTAAATTGGGTAAAATCATTTAAGTTTTGGTATTACATGTTTCAAATTTTAAGGTTCTAATGTATTATAAAAAACACATATAAAGTTTGAATCTTTTGATATTAATCTATTGGAGGTTTTTCAATGATGTCTCCAAGATGACCAAGGATGTTGATGAGGTGTCATGGTGCTAGAATGACAATGACAAAGTGTGTTTTAGTGTTCTCAAATAGTTCTTTAGTGTTTAGGCAAATGGTGGATGTTATTGATAGTTTGGTCATGTTGTAGAGAGCCTATGGAGTGTTTTGAGTGCTTTTGGAAGTGAAAGGAATTCATCAGAGTGGTCAATGATGTCAAAAAAATCATGTGGTACTAGTGTATGAATCACAAAGAAGTTGTGTTTGATATCTTGAATAAATATGGCACATGTGCAGGTTTGTAAGAACAAAGAAGTTGTGAGGAATCCATAGATGTCATGGTGAAGTTTTGGTGTGTCATTTGATCATTTGGAAAGAGAAACATGCATATTTTAGCTTAAGAGAAGCCAGCCCATCACTCATATCATGTAGATATGAATGAACCAAGAAGTTTATGCAATTAAGTGTAGGTACTCAAAAAGTCAACAATGATCAAAGGTTTTCATGAAAATGTTGCCTATAGTGCTAAGAAGGAACCCTAGAGATTTGGACCTTTGAAATTTTTTCTATATCAAGTTATAAACCTTTAAATTTTATATAGTAGACTATGATGGACCAGAGATCATCAAGTTTAACTACGTTGAAGTCTGGGGTCAAATAGTCAAGATAGATCTAATAGTAAAAATTTAATCAAGCAATGAAGATCTAAGATGAGTATGAAACCTATCAGATAAAGATCAATGGTGAGTGAGTGATCATGAAAATTATGATCCAATGGTGTGTATTAATTCAATAAGTCAACAAAACATTCAAAAGGCATACATGGATACCAAGTGGAAAAAGATCATTGAAGACTGACTATAGGGTGTGTAGAAGGCACATAGGGCTGCCAAGTGGCTTGATCTCAAAAGCAAGGATCTAAGATAAATAGTGAGAAATGAAAGATAAATAATAGGATACTCTCAAGGAGATTAATGGAGCACATTTTATCTAGCTTTGAAGGAGCATGAGATGAAGACATGTGTCTGTAATATTTGCATTTACACAGTGACTATTGGCATTTGAATTAGTAAAGGGAAAAACTAGTCTATAGTATTTTACTAATATATTTTGATCTAAGAAGAATTTATTGATGTTTTAAAGTAAAATTTGAAGATAACTTCAAGTTACATCTATAGAATCTAGTTAAAAGGTTTGAAGGTGTACAGTCAAAGTTATTGAGCTCCAAAGTTGACTGAAGGTTTGACCATATTCTACAAGTGATGTAAGAAGGACAATTGAGTTGTTATTTATAGTATTTTGATTTTTAAATATGAAATATATAATGGAGAGTGTTATAGACTCCATGAAAACCATGTATGTGGATTTTATAAGTTTTACTAATCCATATTTAGTGTGAATAATTACTTAGAAGTTGACTATGTTTATTGAATACACTGGCAATTTGAGTGACCATCTTACAAAGGTAAGTTGTATATGTTCTGAGCAAACTTGAGGAATAAATATGGAGATGTTATATAAGTCTCAAATATTGATGAGAAGGTATTGGTTTTCATGATTTTCCCCTAATCAGTTATATAGAGTCAAAATAGCTTGACTATAAATGATTAGTTTGAGTGGTCAATCTAAGAAAGTTGTTTTAAGTGCTTAGAGCCCATGTTTAAGTGTCTAAGGCACATGGAGGTATTTCATAGGTCTTGAAGGTTTCATTAATGTGATTTAATAATATGTCTATGTGAAATATTTAAGTATTTACTTTATAAGTTTAAGACTATGTTTTTTGTGTATGAAGACCTAAAGAACAATGAGACCTAATTGGTAGGTTTAAGTATTGAGTTGATGTTCTATGTAGAATGGATCTATATGATAATAATAAACGGGATAGTGGAGATAGCTTTAATGTGTTATAATCATTTGTAAAAATCTTAATGTGATCCAAGAGGTTGCAAGAGTAACGTGTGGATGTGAAGGCCTAATTATTTTGGGTCTCATTTAGACCTAATGAATGATTTAAGTCTTAAGGAATATGGCTAACCTATGGAGTGAAGTGTTTCACCCATGTAATGTTTATTAAGATCTATTTCAAATGTATAACAAGTGTGTAAAGTGTCTTAGATGACCAATATGGATTAAAGGAAGAGAGTGGTATAAGTACAAGGTCTAATTGGATTAACTATGTAGTTGAGAAAAGTGTGTAGATGAGCAAAATATTTGTGAAGACTATGAGAGCTATGTGGATGTCTTGAGAGGTATATTAGAGTTAAGATTTCATGTATGACCTTGTGGTCATAATTATAATGTTTAATTTATAGGTTTGATGCATGAGAATAAGTGAAAGTGTGTAGATTGATCTAAAAGGTATTTTTGTATGCCTTACTTATGTGTGAAGGTTTGAATGAGTGAAGAGGATTAAAGGAGGTTATTTTGAATGGTTTATCCATTAGATCAAGAAACAATCAGAGTTTTGGATTTATTCATTCATATATGTTGTGTTGGTGCTCAACATCTTAGACAAGTTGGTACTTATCATTTTTAGGGGTTGGTGCTCTTTATGAAGTGGGTGCTTCACTAAAATCTATTATTCATAATCATCTTATAAGACAAGTAATCCATGTGTTTTTAGGCTTGAGAGTGGGTTTTCTCCCCCAAAAGGATTTCCCACATAGATCTTATCTTATCTTTCTTATCTTTCATGTTCATTGCTATAAGTGGCTTATGTGCTTCTTGATTGCTTATGGTGCATGACTAAGGGTTTAAAGGATTTAAATTAAATTTTTCAAATATCTTGATTCACTAATTCACCCCACCTCTCAATGATTTTACCTCTAACATAAGCATGTTCAAAATGGGTAAAATTATTTTACTTTTGGTATTACATGTTTTAAATTTCAAGGTTACAATGCATTTTAAGAAACACGCATAGATTTTAAATATTTTGATTTTAAACATGTTCAAAATGGGTAAAATCATTTTAGTTTTGGTATTACATGTTTCAAATTTCAAGGTTGTAATGCATTATAAGGAATACACATAGATTTTGAATCTTTTGATTTTAAATGTGTTCAAAATAGGTAAAATCATTTCAATTTTGGTATTACATATTTCAAATTTCAAGGTTGCAATGCATTATAAGAAACACACATACATTTTGAATATTTTGATTTAAAATGTGTTCAAAATGGGTAAAATTATTATGGTTTTGGTTTTACATTACTCTAATTTCAAGGTTATAATGCATTGTAAGAAACATGCATAGAGTTTGAATCTTTTGATTTTAAATGTGTTCAAAATGGGTAAAATCATTTCAGTTTTGGTATTAAATTATTTAAATTTCAAGGTTGAAATGCATTATAATAGACTCACATAGAGTTTGAATCTTTTGATTTTAAACATGTTCAAAATGGGTAAAATTATTTCAATTTTTGTGTTACATTATTCAAATTTCAAGGTTGCAATGCTTTATAATAAACACACATAGACTATAAATCTTTTGATTTTCAACATGTTTAAAATGGGTAAAATCATTTCAGTTTTGGTGTTAAATTATTCAAATTTCAAGGTTGCAATGCATTATAATAAACATGCATAGACTTTAAATCTTTTGATTTTCAACGTGTTTAAAATGGGTAAAATCATTTTAGTTTTGTTGTTATATTATTCAAATTTCAAGGTTGCAATGCATTATAAGAAACACACATAGAGTTTGAATCTTTTGATTTTAAACATGTTCAAACTAGGTAAAATCAATTCAGTTTTGGTATTAAATTTTTCAAATTTCAAGGTTACAATGCATTATAAGAAACACACATAGAATTTGAATATTTTGATTTTAAACATGTTAAAATAGGTAAAATTATTTTTGTTTTGGTGTTACATTATTCAACTTTCAAGGTTGCCATGCATTATAAGAAAAACACATAGACTTTGAATCTTTTGATTTTAAACATGTTCAAAATGGGTAAAATCATTTCAATTTTGGTATTACATTATTCAAATTTCAAGGTTGTAATGAATTATAAGAAGCACACATAGAATTTGAATCTTTTTATTTTAAACATGTTCAAAATGTGTAAAATCATTTCAATTTAGTATTACATTATTCAAATTTCAAATGTTGCAATGCATTATAAGAAAAATGCATAGACTTTGAATATTTTGATTGTAAATGTGTTTAAAACATGTAAAACTATTTTAGTTTTGGTATTACATTATTTAAATTTCAATGTTACAATGCAATATAATAAACACACATAGAATTTGAATCTTTTGATTATAAATGTGTTCAAAATGGGTAAAATCATTATAATTTTGGTATTATATTATTCAAATTTTAAGGTTGTAATCCATTATAAGAATGATGTATAGACTTTAAATCTTTAGATTTTAAATGTGTTCAAAATAGATAAAATTGTTTCAATTTTGTATTACATTATTCAGATTTCAAGGTTGTAATGCATTATAATAAACACGTATAGACTTTGAATATTTTGATTTTGAACATGTTAAAAATGGGTAAAATCTTTTCATTTTTGGTATTACATTATTCAAATTTCAAGGGTGCAATGCATTATAATAAACATGCATAGACTTTGAATCTTTTGATTTTAAACATGTTCAAAAGGAGTAAAATTGTTTAGTTTTACTAACATTATTCAAAATTCAAGGTTGCAATACATTATCAGAAACATGCATAGTCTTTGAATCTTTTGATTTTAAAAGTATTCAAAATGAGTAAAATCATTTAAGTTTTGGTATTACATTATTCAAATTTTAAGGTTGAATTCGTTATAATAAACACACATAGACTTTGAATATTTTGATAATAAACATGTTTAAAATGAATGACTTTACATTATTCAAATTTCAAGGTTGCAATGCAATATAATAAGCATGCATAAAATTTAAATATTTTGATTTTAAACATGTCCAAATGAGTAAAATTGTTTCAGTTTTGGTATTACATTATTTAAATTTCAAGGTTGTAATGCATTATAAGAAACTTGCACAGATTTATAATCTTTGGATTTTAAACATTTTCAAAATGAGTAAAATCATTTCAGTTTTGGTATCACATTATTCAAATTTCAAGGTTGCAATGTAGTATAATAAACATGCATAGACTTTAAAACTTTTGATTATAAACATGTTCAAAATGAGTAAAATTGTTTAAGTTTTGATATTACATTATTCAAAATTACAAGGTTGTAATGCATTATATGAAACACACATAGACTTTGAATCTTTTGATTTTAAATGTGTTCAAAATGAGTAAAATCATTGTAGATTTGGTATTACATTATTTAAATTTCAAGGTTCCAATGCATTATAAGAAACATGCATAGACTTTGAATCTTTTGACTTTAAACGTGTTCAAAATGAGTAAAATTGTTTTAGATTTGGTATTACATTATTCAAATTTCAAGGTTGTAATGAATTATATGAAACATGCATAGACTTTAAATATATTTTTTTAAACATTTTCAAAATGGGTAAAATCATTTCAGTTTTGGTATTACATTATTCAAATTTTAAGTTTATAACGTGTTTTATTAATTTAGAAAATTAGACATTTAATTTCTAAGTAATAAAGGTCTGGAATAGGGAGATAATTATGGTTTTATGTAGTGAAATATAGGTGTTTGACAATTTTATCAACTTAATTCACATAAGAAAGAGAAGAAAAAGAAAGATTACCTTAGCTTATTTTGGACTGAAATGGATGATGCAGAGTCTTCTATGAAAGGACTATAAAAAGACATAATATGTGTGTTTTATTAACCAATTTAGGGTGTATACATTTACCCCCTTTTAATCTAGTGAATCAATAAAATGAAGTAGTAGCGTAAAAAAAATAAAGAAGATGCTTACCTAAACTTACCTAAGTGAAGATAAGTGTGTAAAAGAAAAGGGTCCAACTTCCTAGCTAAAGAAGTGGATGAAGAACTTGAAATAATGCTAGGAGAAAGAAGGAATCCTTATAGTAGATGCCCCCTATACTAAATATAAATAATTCCTAGAGAAATAAAGAATCCCTATGATAAATTCCCCCTATACTAAATCTGAATATTGCTTAGAGAAAGAAGGAATCCCTGTAGTCAATACCCCCTATACTAAATCTGAATAATCTAAACTATATTTGAGAAGTGCTTGGAGGTTCAAAACCAATGCCTATCCTCTATCCCTCACAAAATCCTAGGTCTAAGTATAAGTAATACATGGACCAATCACTACAAATGATCATATGGTACAACCTGGTGACAACCTGAGTAATACCTAGGTGTAAACCAAAAATGCTAGTAAATGTGTAAGAAGAAAATGGCATGTCCTACCACCCCAATCTATATAATCCTAGAAGATGAAGGACATGAACATCTATGTCATGCCCCCAAATATGGTATGTGAGTGATGTATTTGGATAATATATAAATCTATATAACCACATGTGATATGATCTATCATTTCATGTCTTATGTGTAAAACTAGATATCAAAACAATATGCTTTGTACTATGCCTATAATATGCTATTTGGTCTGTAACTGTGTCACACTATATGAAACTATATGTGTGAGATGTGTAGTAATGTATGTACCCCTAGATTTGATATCTAAATAATCTGTATATCTATAAATCAAAGGTGTATCCCTTTGAATGTCCTGAGTGATGCTAAGTGACCCAATGTAATCTGAATCACTATATAATCTTGACCAAACTAAACTAAGTAATGATAAATGACCCATATAATATAAACCACTGTATAATCTTGACCAATATAAAATAAGTAATGCAAAGTGACCCATATGATATAAACCACTATATAATCTTGACCAATCTAAATTGAGTAATTTTGATAGTCTAAAGACGGAGGTGTAAAAACCATACTAAGTAACCCATGTAGTCTAAATCACTATATGTTTTGATTGATCTTAGTTGTATCTAATAATTTGACTATTAGAAGTGTAAGAACCATGGTCTATCCATCTATGAGAGTGGATAGGTATAGGAATAGGAATAGTAGGAATGATCCCCCTATTTGGGGAGAGGGATGAAATCTATGATGGAGAGGTTAAGATAAAAGTGATGACTAGTGGTGGAATATATAGAAACTTGGATTGGTATTTATTGAATTTATTGAGAATCTAGTGTCAAATTGGTGAAATTGAATTATCGAGAGTGAAAGGTGTCTATGATTAATCATTTAAATAGGTTGGGTTGCTCGGATATTTTGATTGGTGGGAATCAATTTATATGCTTAGGTATTAGAAAGGTGTGTGAATGCCAGAGTAGTTTGATGGCTTAGTTGAAGAATAGAGATTGTGTGATATTAAAGGTGTCATCATTACAAT